>JASDQU010440049.1:0-19222 GCA_032191745.1 Picea mariana | reverse complement strand
ACCACTATTCTGCATCTCAGGTTCATGCTGCATTTGTCGCTATAGGTCAGATAAGCTCTGAAGTAGAACTGCATTAATTTCGGTTTGTTTTTCTTGTTCTTTCATCATCCTTTCATTATCGGCCTTGCAGCTTTGCAATTCGACCATGAGACTCCTCACAGTCTCAGCTAGGCATGGAGGGGTTCCTATTGCTCTTCTTTCGTCTGACTCTTCATCTCTGTTGTGGGAGCCTTCTCCCACCTCTTGGTGAGTCACCATTCTCTGCGTTTGTGGATTCCCGTGGTTGATCGTCTGCTTGAGTGAAAAGACAAACGCTGACTATTAGTCAAGAGTTAAATTCATTTTTATAAATGATGCATAAATTCATAAATCCTTCACATGCACACACAGTCGGGTTTTCATTTTCCAGGTTCTTAATCCTGGGTAAGATAGTTAAGTCAGGGGTTACTCCTCATAGGAGTGTTTCAAATGAGGTTTATGTGCGACTGGTGCATGAGCCCAATCAGATCGAGTGTTGTAACCATGCTCTGATACCACTTTGTAACATTCCCACTACCTAAATAATAAAATTTTCGTTCTTCCTCAAGGAACAGAATCCCCGAAGTCCTACAGGGTCTAGTGCAGGCTAGTTCTTCCCTATTCACCTCCTTGTTATCGTGGGTCAGGACCACAGGCCAAACAAACCAGGCACCCTTTTTTTTTTGTGTTTCGCGACTCAGCGATACAATTGAGTCCAATCTTGAAGGTAGAATGGTGAGGGGGCTTCGGAATGGAACCCTGGCCATAGATCTGGGCACACAGATTTTGGTTGTCCAGATCTACCCACCGCTTAATGACAAAGCGCTGACTCCCTTCCTTTATTCCCTAGTTCAATAGGACCACATACGTGCCTAAATGCATGCGCCTTTCACAACTCGCGACCTCGCGAGTCGTGAGTCAAAGACCCTCAAATTTTCTTCACAAATCGCTGATACCGGAGGTCACGAAATGGGTATTGCTTCTTTCTGTCAGCGTCCTCTGCGCATAACCGCTAGCTAGGCTAAACTCTATCTCCTCTCTCTATTTGCCACTTCGTAAGTTCAATGGTTGAACTCTCGTTCCTCCTTTATGCGATCCTCCGAGACTTGAAATTCAGCAAAGGTTGACCTTCCCTTCAAACTTCTTGCAACTCGCCCTTTCACGAGTTGTAGTGTCAAATCTTGGCACCTTCCCTTCACAAAACTTCGAGAAGTGCTATTTAATCCTTCCTCTCACTACTCGCGACTTCGTAAGTCCAAGTGTTGAGTTCTCATGCCCTTTTCCCACGAATCCCCAAGACACGAGAAGTAAATGGATCCTTGACTCCCTTCTTTAGGCGACGCGTGTCATGCGGGCCCTACCTTGAACATTTGCCATGTGTTCTCTTGTGCTTGGCTCTTGGCACTTCACAACTCGTGACTTACAGCATCTAACCTTTGGGATTTTACCTTGTGAACCTCTGAGTTCGCGAGATCCCTGGATCTCTACCACCTGTCCTCCTCGGATGGATGGCTCAGATCCTCTCGTGGCTTCTCCACTCGTGACTTAGAGCATCCAACTTTTGGGTTCTTATCTTGCAAACCTTCGAGTTCGTGAGACCCTTGGATCTATGCCACCTGTCCTCCTCAGATGGACGGCTCAGATCCTCTCGTGGCTTCACCACTCGCGACTTAGAGCATACAACTTTTGGACTTTTACCTTGCGAACCCCCAAGCTCACGAGATCCCTGGATCTCTGCCACCTGTCCTCCTCGGATGGACGACTCTGATCCTCTCGTAGCTTCGCCACTCGCGACTTGGAGCGTCCAACTTTTGGACTTCTTCACGAGGCTTAACCCTCGTCTATCTCCCTATAGATCTAATGATTGTCGGGTTTCCTAGCTAAGATCTGACAGTTCAGATTGGTCCCGATGCTGCTCCCTTTCCCACTGCCCTTTGGACGTGCAAAAACCAACGGTCCAGATATTCTCATGGAGCTTGGGGGTCTACGACTCAGATCTCCTCGCTATTCACGAATATAGAGGAAAAAGGGTTAAGGCAATTAACGCCCTTGTTCATTCCTTCGGTTTAATCGATCGTGAATGACCACAGACTCTCCGACAAGATCTCGTTCATTGATCAGTACTTGTCCCTACGCTGCTACTGCGGGATTTAAGATGGTCATTCCTCTTTATACAGGGTTGTTATGACTTGTGCGTTCAAGTCCCTTTTTTTTTTGGGTTCTTTGTGAACCTTTCTAAGGAGGAAATCTCTGTGAAGAGATCTGTACCGGGTATCCTTGAGATAGATAAGGGAAAGCAACTTCCCGAGAACGGGCTGAAAACCTAACTTAGTTGAATCTAGGCAAAATACCATTGCTTTATCCATGCACATCATGCATGGTTTCCTCTTTTATGAGAATATACCTATTCATTCCCATCACACACTGCACAGGCATTTTTACATAGAAATCCTTCATAATTTGATAGTTCTATGAGCATATATATATATATATATATATATATATATATATACCAGTCTATGAATTTCAAGATGTAATATATATAAAACACTTATTAGAAATGACTTCAGAAATGGGTGTAACTGCTGAGAGGGGTGCTCGTTTCCACCCAACTGTAGGCTCAACGACTCCCAACGGATTTACCACTAGCCACCCCCGAGCTGAGACCACGATGTTCTGAGATTGCGTCTCTTCATTTGCCAGTGACTAGGAGCGAAGGTTGCAATCCTTCCTCTCTGCTATCACTCACTCTGCGTAATGCCAGAGTTCCCCTCGCGTCTACCCCCTTCCATCGCTTCTGCCATATGCCTTATCCTCTCGCGAGGTTGCATGTGGCACGATTACCCTCGCGTCGATTAGGCCTAATGGTTCTATGGATGGGTGGTTCACCATCCCATCCCTCATCAAGCCACCCACCTACCAGCCTATGAGACATCAAATTTGGGGGCCAGTGAGCCGCTTTGGGTTCTCCGGGCTAGTGGAGTCCAAATACGGTATTCATTCAGGGTGGAAGTTAACGCCACCTTTTCAGGAGCCTTCCACCGCCATAATGGTCTCTTTTCTGCACATCCTCGCTCAGCAGTCCTGCAATGAATTCAAAATATCATTCACATTCATTGACCTCTTCCTGTAGGTCCATTTACATCACATATTCATACTTATGAGTTTGCCATAGTCGTTGGCCAGTCCAGTTATATTTACAATCTGGGGGAAACAGGGTGCTACAATTTTGAACCTTGAAGCAGCCACTCTTGGCTTGATTGAAACCCCAACCACTAACATCTTGGCACCGTTTATTGTACCAATCCAATTTTACAAACACCAGACAGTGTCTCACACATCTATGGAAACAAATGCTGCTACTTCTTCCGAGAATTCTTCAATTCCCACCACCGTTGCTACCACATGAAAGTCATATCCTAATCTACTATCGTCGGTTCGAGCCACCATGGTCTCGGCCCCAACTACGTTGCATAGTGGATCGAACATGTCTATGGCGGTGGCCACAACCCCCTTCACACCTAGTGCGACAGGCCCTCCGTTTTCATACGGTATGCCTAGTTCGGGTACAAGTCCTGCACTAACCTACTCCACTTTACAGACTTTGGGCTTGGATGCAGGGAGCTCTAACACTCCTCTGCAAGGTCAACTTGGGGGCACTTCTGTCCCTTTTAACGCTTTTCCTTACATGGGAGGTCATATTCCTCCTTCGTCCCCTTCGCTTGGTGGTCAGCATCAACAGTTCGTCGGGCAGCCTACACACACTAGTTTATTTGGAGCAGGGAGTCAAGGAACACCTGTGCACAGTATTCCAGTGGGTTTGACACTGTTTTCTTGGAACATGGCATTTGGTAACAACACTTTCTCATCCGCCGCATTTCCATCTGGGGGCAACCCCATTTTTGGACAATCCACTCCTGCGCACGATACTATTCCTGCATAGGGGGCACACATAGAAGGACCTTGGAACTCAGGACAAGGATTCGTTCCCTCCTCTGGAATGTCATTCTGGGGTAATTCTTTCCACAGTCAATGGAACCCTGGACAAACTACTATTCCTCTCCCATCAGGACCGGCATGGGGTAATCCTTCCCAAAGTCCTTTGAACATGATGCATGCCCAACACTCTATGTCCTTTATGGGAAATCAACCGATGATGTCTCCACAGATGCAAAATCCTTACACTGGTCAGGGCCATAGTTTCTACCAAAATCTGGGCCAGCAGACAAACTTTTCCTGGCAACCTGGTCCCAGTTAAACTCTAGAACCCTTTTTCCTAGGTTATCAACAACAACCCAAACTACCATTCCTAGTGACGTTACACTTGCCAGATTTGATAAGGCTGTTAAATGATCATATTTTTCATGATCCATGTTGGCCTCCTATGCCGACGAAGTTGCCTTCATACATTCCAAATTTCAAGTCCAAGCCTAATGAAGATCCAGGTGATCATGTGACTACTTTTCATCTTTGGTGTTTTTCTAACTCCTTGAAAGATGACTCCGTACAGTTGCGATTGTTTCAACGTACTCTTATCGAGAGTGCCGCGAAATGGTACATCGAGCTCGATCACTCAAGATACTCTTATTTTGTTGAACTGGCGATGGTCTTCCTTAACCATTTCCAGTTACCTATGAGATACGACATTGGCACAAAGCTGCTCACCAATTTCGAACAGACGAGAGTGGACAATATCTCTTATCATATTCGAGAATGGAGATGTCAGAAGAGTCTAATCAAAGTACCAGTCCCACCAACATTCTAGTTTGAGTGGTTCCTTAAGTCTTTGGTCCCACAATTATCCAAAGACATCGCAACCTCCAGAGTTTTCTCAGAAGAATATGCCATCATGAGGGCCCAATAGTTTGAGCTCATCTATTCTTAGTCTTGTTTATTATACAACATCTTGCTAGATGTGCCACGTTCGATACTAGATAAAACTAGACAGAGAGTTGGACCACATGTCGATGGTATTGTTGGTTCAGCACAAATTAAGCCTGCTGAGTAATTGACAAAACAGTTGCAACAATTATCCATACAACACACAACGACCAACCAAACTACTGCTTTGGCTTCTCCCCCTACCCAAATGTCAGAAGTGCACACCGTGCAGTCGACTAACCCAAAGGCCACCCAGCAGCTTGAAGGGAAGAAAAAACAACGAAAGAAGGGTAAGGGGGATAAAAAACCCACTGATAATGCTAGCGGGGACAATACAGAAAAACGGAAGGCGAGGTATCCATCCAACTTGTGCGTGGAGGACCACCCGACCCATCTTTGTCCCCGACTTGCAGAGGCCCAAAAGTTTGTCACACAACAACAACAAGCAATGTTGACTAATCCCTTTCAACATGGGAAAAATATAACTCAAGCCTCTACAAGCATAGAAGGAGGTAGCCAAGAAACCTTCCCTCCAAATAATCCCTCATCCGTGAATGTATATATGGTTAGGGGTGATGCTTTCATAATGATTAGAGCACACGACTATAGTAAACCAAGCGCTTCTGAGAAGGGTAAAAAAGATGATCTCCCATATCTTCCTCTACAGATTGAGAATACATTGGGAGAAACAATGACATGCATTCCAAAGGGTGCATTTAAAAAAGCTTCTCACAACCCAAACACAAGGGCCGCCCAGAATTACTCTGTGGTGGAGGATTTATCACAAACCCCTTGCACCATGTCTGCTTTGGAGGTCCTCCAAAGCTGCCCTACTTAGAGGAAAGCCTTGTTAACCACTTTGGCCTCTAGTGAGACTTGTAATCTGGGCACCATCATGTTAGATACAATTGACTTAAAACCCCATCTGCCTTACCACGTAGCGTTTCAGATAGTAGTGGCTCATCCCACAAAAACTTTTACATGGAATATCTTCTGCATGGTGGTCGATGAGGGAGCCTCGACATGCGTTATGTCATTAGCATGTTGGAAGACCATTGGCCAGCCCACTTTGTCTCCATCACCTACTCTCCTCAGTGCTTTCGACGGTCATTCTTTCCGACCACATGGCATCATTCCTTCTTTCCCTGTGCAGTTAGGAGGGAAAACCATGTGTGTCGAAGTAGAGGTAGTCGATGCTCCCCTCAACTATAACCTCTTGTAAGGACAGAGTTGGACGTATGCTATGCATGCTGTGGTTGCTATCGTTTTCTGAGTCTTTTTGTTTCCACACGAGGGTCGGATAGTGACCATCGATCAACTGTCCTTCTCCAGACCTGACCCAACTTTGGGGGCATCCACGGTCCTGATGATTGATAATCCTCAACAAGGTGTCATTAACATAGGGGTGGGTTTGTGCCCATCCTTGATGGGTACCTTCGATTTCCCACCTCCTCACGACGATATCAAATTTATATCTAATCACCATAAGGTTGAGATTTTTCAAGTTTCATTGTTCTGCATGACTTACTTTGAGGGTCCTTGGATTCTTCCTTCCCCATCAGCCACGATGGATGAGATAAGGCACTCAGGCATGTCCATGCCCTTGTCTGCTGCTAAGGTAGCGTACTCTTTAGTCCAATAGGCTTCAGCTAACTCGGATCTGACTCTTGCACAAGAGTTCGATCCACCTCTAGAGCCTATTTGGGATCAGGGTTCTCTCACTAACGTCGATTTGTTAGACTTAGTCTTGCTTTCCGACGAAGCGGTAATCGAAGCAATGACTAGTCCAGACAAACCTTGGGAATATCTTCATCACAGATCATATTTTCTCCCAGAGTTAAGCCGAATCGAAGTAGGAGAATTCACCGTTACCATGACAGGAGGTCATCCATGTCCTATTAATCTCTTAGCTACGTAAGAAATTTATGCTGAGGGAAATATGGAGACTATCGCTGAAACCATACCCATCAACATCTCCCGAAACCCTGGTGTCATGGAGAATGTCTTCGTCGGAGCGGATTTCTACCCCGAAGAGATTCAAATTTACACGGATCTTTTCAAAGAATTACGTGACGTTTTTTCCTGGTCTTATGAGGAAATGCCAGGTATCGATCTGAAAATAGTTGAACATGAAATCACAACATATCTTGATGCCAAGCCTGTTCGACAAAATCTTCATCTAGTCAATCCCAAGAAAGCAACAGCCATCAAGATTGAGGTTGAGAAATTTCTAAAGGCAGGTTTTATTTATCCTATCCATTTGACTCAATGGGTGTCCAATCCCGTGTCGGTCAATAAAAAACAAGGCACAATTCGTGTATGTACTGATTTTCATGATTTGAATAAGGCATGTACCAAAGATAATTTTCCAACACCATTCATTGACCAGATCATTGATGAATGTGCTGGTTGTGAAGCCTTTTTGTTCATGGATGGTTTTTCAGGATATAATCAAATCCAAATCAAATCTGAAGACCAACATAAAACGACATTCATTTGTCCGTGGGGTACATTCACATATCGTAAGATGCCTTTTGGCCTTAAAAATGTTGGAGCCACGTTCCAGCGGGCCATGTCTTTTTCTTTTCATGACCTCAAGCATATAGTCGAGGCCTATCTAGATGATTTAGCATCACACTCTCGCAAGCGAACGGATCATCCCACACACCTTAGACTAATATTCGAACGATGTCGCTACTTTAGGATTCGCTTGAATCCAAACAAGTGAAACTTCTTCGTAATGTCAGGACGATTGTTAGATTTCATCGTATCAACAACAGGGATCATGGTCGATCCTCTTAAGGTGGAGGCAATAATCCAGTTTCCCCCCCCACGCACAATCTTACAACTTCAGAGTCTACAAGGCAAGGTGAACTTCTTACGACGCTTCATCACCAACTATGCCAAAATCACCAAGGGATTTATACGTTTACTAAAGAAAGACGTCCCTTTTTTCTGGGATGAAGCCACTCAATGCTCTTTCGACACATTAAAACACGCCCTCACAACCGCACCTCTGCTACGACCACCTAACTATAACAAATATTTCTTATTATTTATGGATGCCACAAAGTAAACCATTGGCATGGTTTTAGTTCAAGAGGACAATTCGTTTTCAGAATACGTGATCTATTACCTGAGCCGAGGCCTCATAGGACCGGAACTCAATTATTCTCATATCGAAAAACTTGCGTTGGCAGTAGTTGATGTTGTTCAACGGTTCCGTCACTATGTTATGTTTCGCAAGACCATCGTCATTGCTGTCGTGAATCCATTCCAATACATGTTGACACAATGAGTTGTATGCGGAAAAATCAGTAGATGGATAGTCATCCTCCAAGAATTTGACTTAGACTTCGTTTCAGCCAAGTCCAAGAAGTCATTGGTCTTCGCAGAGTTTATTTTGGAACTTCCGGTTGAGTCAAGTGACGTTGTTCCTGAGGAATCGCCTATCTGGGGGGATATGTTTTTGATTGCATATACAGACCCCTGGTACGAATATATACTTATTTATCTCCAGACTTTGAAATGCCCCACCTCAACTTCTCGTGACGGGCATCGGAGGATACGCCATTAGGCTAAAAATTATCTCATACTCGATGATACGTTGTATCGGAGAGGTGTAGACAACATCCTACATCGATGTCTCACTCATGAAGAGGCCATCATAGTGCTCAACGATTGCCATACTGGAGCTTGTGGCGGTCATTTATCTGGGTTGGAAACAACCCAAAATATTTTACGAGCATATTACTTCTGGCTGACACTTATTAAAGATTGTATCGAATCGGTCAAGAAGTGCCATCCATGCCAAATCTTCTCCTAGAAGATGAGGGCACATACCACTTCTATGTTTCCTATCATCACAGTTGGTCCCTTCACTAAGTGGGGGATTGATTATACATGCAACCCCTCTGTCAGCAAGGGGGCACCACTATATCATCGTAGTTTTCGACTACTTTACTAAGTGGGTCGAAGCTATGCCAATGTTTAAAGATGATGGAGAGATTGCAACTCTCTTCTTATTCAACCAGATCATAGCAAGGTTCGACGTCCCAAGAGAGATTGTCATTGATCATGGCAGTCACTTTCAGAACCAAATGATGTCTGAATTAACATCAAAGCTTGGGTTACGGCAGGAGCATTCATCACCTTACTACCCCCAAGCCAATGGGCAGGTGGAAGATGTAAACAAAACGCTTGAGACTATTCTACAGCGATCTATCAACTCAACCAAGTCAAATTGGCATTTGATGTTATACTCAGCATTATGGGATTACCAAACATCTATTAATAATGCAACTGGTTTTTCACCTTTTCAACTCGTTTACGGGTTGGAGGCAGTCTTGCCCATCGAATCTCAAATCCCATCTCTAAAATTGGTAGTACAATTATTGCCAGACACTTCTCCGCTTGAAGAACGGTTAGTAAACCTTGAGCAGCGTCGCGATGCATCCTTGGCCAACGAGGCTCACAAACATAAGGTCAAGTGTCAATATGATAGGTCTGTTCATCCTCGGATTTTTTCTGAGGGCGACCTTGTCCTGGTCTATGACCAAGATAAGGAACCCCTGGGGGCAGGAAAGTTTAAATCCATGTGGTTTGGACACTTCATTGTAAAAGAGGTATTAAAAAGGGTGCTTATCGTTTGGTTGATTTTGAAGGGAATGCTTTGGCAGAGCCTAGAAATGGGCTCTACCTCAAGAAGTATTACTCGTAGATAGGTCACTGTGGGTCACTTTATGTAACATATGTATAGTCTTTGTACTATTACTTTGTAAGTTTCTTTTAAGTGTTATGGATGTGTCATTGATGTTTTCTTTCGTCGATATGGCAGATGTCAAGTGATTCCGAGGTGTTCGTTGGGTATGCAGACGGTGCTAGTCGGCACACGCGGAGGCTTGCCTCCGCAACTTGGGTAATCTTTTCACCTCAAGGCCAATTGTTATCTTCCATAGGTATATGCTTAGGTGACACCACAAACAATGTCGCCGAGTATAGTGCAGATATTGAGTTGCTTCGTGACACCTTTTCATTGGGTATCTCTCATATTCGGGTCTATCTCGACACTCAATTGGTTGTGTCGCAGCTAAACAGAGTATACTGGGTTCATGATCTGAATTTATACCGAAGTTTCCTTAGGGTACATCTCTTAGAACGAAACTTTGATTATATTACATATTTTCATGTTCCTAGGAGATTAAACCAAATTACAAATACTCTAGCTAATCAAATTTTAGATTGGCATCTTGCACACATATGAAAGAACATTGACATAAACATGTAAATCCATTTTTTCACACAGAATCCATAATACACAAAAGATAAAAACCATATATAACATCATAAAATAACCAGAGTACATAGATGGATGCAAGCGCCTAAAACATGGGTAGTAACGAGTCACCATGCTTATGCCCTCAAAAAATATATACAAGTAGGTGCTCGTGGAACATAAAATGTCTAAGTAGGTTCAGGGCCTATGGGCCCTGTTATAATCATCCACGACATGGGATAAACGCCTAAACAATCGGACCCATGTCCGAGGTGCCCCCACTACATGAGGCTACATGAATGGCGGCAGGTCCTCTATCTCTGCCATCGGGACTATGTGAGTGAGCACAGTGAAGTTTTGTTCAACTCATCTAAGGACTCTCTTGGCCTCTCCAACTGGGAGGTTCCCTGCTACTGCTGCTCCCCCAACGGCGACAACTGCGGCCTCTAGTCATGGACGATGCATGTT
This sequence comes from Picea mariana, assembly GCA_032191745.1. Taxonomy (NCBI): domain Eukaryota; kingdom Viridiplantae; phylum Streptophyta; class Pinopsida; order Pinales; family Pinaceae; genus Picea; species Picea mariana. The sequence goes on along the minus strand of JASDQU010440049.1, from coordinate 8,580 downwards.
CCATGCATAATCGGCAGGTCGCACAGGTCCCACATCTGTATGCAACAAACGTTTATCCATCAAATACTTTAGAATACAAAAAAAATGATATATATAACAAAAAAACATAAAAATTACATATGCAAACAAAAAAACTACAAAGGTGGAGACTTACCCATCTCCCCTCGCTCCTCACTAGGAGGCACGGGTATCTTAGGATATCTAGAGAAATCTATCCCTGCATACAGGTAGTCCTCAATCACAGGGATCTGTCATGAAAGTCAAGCAAAGAAATCATCATCAAAAGACTCAATGGTCCTTCCACCACCTTGTCATGGTAGTAAGACTGCCCATCTACACATTGCAGGGAAAGAGGCCTAATCTCCTCGTACTACAACCCGAGGACTAAAACTTAGAACTCTCTTAGAAAATAATGAACACAAGATGGTCCCGAACCTGAAGTTCCTCTGTGTCCGCTGTCGGCAATCTGTCAATTGCCTCTTCATGTACTCGAGCAGTGTGGTACTCCAGTCAAAAATTTGTGCATTCATGCACTGGATGGAATAATTCATTTGTGCGCACGACACCTGATGCAAGGCTATTTAGCCGGTAATGTGCCCAATCAGTAACAATATAGTCTACATTTCTAAGTTAGTAATCTTGCTAATAGGTACCTGGGAGCCCAGACGGTCAGTCCCAGCCTCACAATGCTCAGCTATCAGTTTCGAGATCTTGCTCGGCCCTATAGGAAATGTCCATAAGTTGACTAGTTCCCCTCTCCTTGAGAGGCCATTCAGAAAGTAGATATCCTCGGTGGTGGGCACCAATGATTGCCCCTCTATCATAAATGCCTCTCCATCAGGGTGGAAGTAGTCAATCAAGGTATTCAGTAGCCTTGGTTGTGCGTGCATAAATGGACATAGAAAGAATTTGAATAAACTGTATTGCATTAACACGGCCACAACATTTGGATCTTCTACAACTAACTCATTGATTGCCTCATGCTCCCTTTCCCTCCACTGGACATACATCCTTCCAACACAACAAGGTAAAGGAGGGTCAGTACTTCCTTTTAGTTTGATTTTTCATCATAAAAGGGGGGTACACGCGGGCTATAAAGGTGACTGTCATGTGTACATGCGAGCAGACTTTACTCTGCCCGAATGTACATGTGGCCTGTCTAGAGACAACCCGTGTGTACATAGGGCTGACCTTTTTAAGGTCGACCCCCACCCAAAAAATAAACTAAACTACAAAATTGAAGTATTCAATAGCTAGATAAGAGAGTTTGTACTTACTTGGTCCAAGAAGAAGTTCGTTTCATCCACTGTAGCTCCCGGAATCACTATTTTTGGCAAAAGGGGTCTTTTGGCTCCAGAGTCAATTTCCAAATCAGCAATGGTGATAATGAGCTGTCAGCTTCTATCTATAGACTTTTTGGCCTCTTTTTGCCACTTTTTTGGCCTCCCTTATCAGTTTCTTTATACCAAAAACCATTTAGAGTGATCCAGGAGTTATATGGGAGGGATTTGATCGGGTATTGGGACTTTTTTTTTTAGTTTTGAGAAAATATTGACGGTCCATAATTTTTTTTTTTTTTCAAAAATCAACTTGAGCATATAGGTTAGGTTACCACCCCAACTTTTGCATCTCGTTGTCTTTGTCTTCTGTTATAGGATTGATCCCATCAGGATGTGACACAGAACCGTCATATCTGCTCTAGCAGTGTCGCAACTTGGTGGTAGAGCTTACCAGAACATGGATGCCCTAGGTAGGTCCTGGTTGCATTATGGTGTCGATGTCGTTTCTCTGTAGGCTTGGGAGTCCATATAGTATTTCTTGAATATGAGTTTGAGCCTCATTTGCATGATTATTTTTCACTCTTTGTCTCACTCTCAGGACTCCCAAAAATAACGAGTCTCCTTCTAAGCCCTTTTCAGACCCTCTAAAAATGAAAAGATTGTCGAGCGATCTTGTGGCCTTTCACACTTGTTAAACTAAAATTTGTAGTCATGTTTGTCCGACGGTAGTTTACCCCTTTTTCCATCTGGACGGTCAACTATACGAACAAAGGTATACTCTATCGAATTCCCATTCTTTAGAAGAGTACTCTCAAGTATAATTTTATTCCTTTTTCGGGCTTGAGGGACTAAATTTATGAAAAAGAAACCCCCACGGAGTCCATAGTTAAGCTCTTTTCAGACTCACTAAAATTGAAAAGATCATCGAGTAACCTTATTCTTTCACACTCATTAAATTGGTCCAGAAGAATATTCCTAACAGAGTCCATAGTTAATCTTTTTTCAGACTCCTTAAAAGTGAAAAAATAGCCGAGTGATCTTGTCCTTGTCACACTCATTAAAATGGTTTTGAATAGACGTCTAATCGGTGCTACATCATCCCTTTTATGAACCGACTAGACTATTGTCGAAAAAGGTACCCCATCGAAGTCTCGTTTTATGCTTTTTCAGACTCTCTAAATATGAAAAACCACCAAACTTACCTTCTCTAGGTTCGTTAAACTTACATCGAAGGACGTTAACATTGTGTGTTCTCTCAACCGCATTTGCATACCTTATCCACCAGCCTTGTGATAGTTTTGTTCTGCGTCTTAACACCTTTGGCCGCCAGAGGATTTTTCTCGAGTATCATTTTACCAGAACATCAGTGTTGTCCTTGTGCCTTGAGCTTGTATGTTTGCAGTCCTCGTTCCTCCATTCTAACGTAATATTCCTTTATTCTTTTTCCAAAATTATCAAAAAAAACAAAAAAATCAAATATACGCCAAAAAGAGGATGGGAAAAGTATTTTCTTTATTGGTAGCATAATGAGTCACGCTTGGATAAGGAAAAACTGTCTATTTGATCATCAGACTATGGGATGTAGTACGACCTTAGGAATCTTTTCTCGCTATATAGAGTTGTTTCCTCCACTGTTTGGTTATTCTTCCAAACATATGGAGAGTTTGCGTTGCCTCCTTCTTCGTAGACTTATGATTAACATATATGCTACCTGATTATTATCACTTGTCATGCTATTATCCAAGGGAAGTTTGTCACTAAGCCTGTGTCAGCCCCTCTGCAATGTGTCTCTTGTCTGCATACCTGACCATCCTGAACATCCAATCAATTTCATGTTCGAAATCACTGAAGCCTTTAGTCCGATCATCAAGATTATCAAGTCCATGACCGACAAGTTGTCGAAGACCTCTGGGTAGTGCAGTCGTACACTCATATTACACTCCTACCTGAGTTTTGGAAGATTTTGAAGTTGTTTCTCGAGCTCTGAAGTCTAGCCATCAAGCCGATCAGCTTCTAGAGGATGGATACTCTATATGTATATCTTTCTGAATTCGAGATGTAGCTCCATTGTGTGTTATTCGCAACTACTCTTTATAGTTATTTGACATGGATCTATAGTGTATTTGATTGGTATCCATGGTTCTATTTTATCCTGAGCATGGGTATGCCCACCTCGGTGAGACATTTGTTATTTTGCAGACGACACCTCCTGGTTCCTGATCCTTGGGCTCAATCGTTCGGCACATGAGTAAATATTGGTAATGTATTTCGGCCATCAGATGCTCTTCTACCCTCACACATTAGGGGGCATCTGTTATAACCCTAAATTGCACCACACATGCTTACCTGGCATCAGGCCAACTCATATCTCTTCTTTGCCAAAAATTTGTTGAACAACTCTTTGAAAATCCTCTTGTGTCAAGGACCACGTGCCCTAACCCATTACTACACACGTGTACACGCTGGCTGACTCACAACAGCCCACGTGTACCTAACAAAGAACGAAAAAAGGAAAGTTGACGACGGGACAAAAAGCTATGGGTCAGTTAACTGAAACTCCTGGCCATGCATGGCCGAGGGTTCGTACAAAACCCTAGCTTCTTCTAGCCTATAAAAGAAGGGGTAGGGGTACCATTTGGAGGAGGAAATAATATAGTGAAGAAACTATGCCCATTTATGTAATCCATTGTCCCAACCCTTTAGCCTTTCCTCATGCCAAAGGAGATTTAATGCAAAGCAGTTGAAGGATAGAAGAAGAGGAGCCCAGGATCAGGTTCAAGGAGCAATGGCCAGTCTCAGCTTTTGTAAGTTGATTCACTTTCAATAATAAAAGGAATACTTTTCCCATCCCAATGCATGAATTGTCTATGATTTGATTTATTTATGCTTGATTTCTAACCCTTGAGTATAGAAGTAGCATGCATGCATAGTTGTTGTTTGTCTTGAGTGCAGGTCATCTGTGGAAGGAGCAGCACAAGCAAGTAGTTAAGCACAACGGAGGATCTACATCGAATGTTGGTAATAAGGTAGGTGGTCCTTTTCCTTGCATTTACTATGAAAAAGGGGTTTAAATTTTGGGTTGTAGGTAAAAAAGTAGTTTCTATTCAGTCAAAATATGCATGCAAGTCTGACCCTAGTTTGCTAGTCCGTAGGGTGTTTTTCCCAACAACAAGTAGGTCTCGCATGCCTTCAATGTTTTCATTAACAGTTTCCAACACCACTTTTCCCTAGGGTTGATCCCATTAACTTGCAACATAAGCCCATCTTTCTCCCCAAAATGTCATCTCGTTAATGGTAGAGCTAACCTTTCACGGGTTCCCTCGTTTAGAAAACATTTTGTATTATGGTCCTCATGCCACAAGTTTTCATAGGCATGGGAGTCCATTTTATTCCCTCCATGAATTTGTGTTGAAGCCACATTTGTTCCACTCAATATATTTCAGTCTATTACCTATGGGACTCCCCCAATTATATGTTGCTCCCAACAACATTATTTCAGACTCTTTATCAAGTAGTGTATTCCTTACTAGCATATAGCGTAGGATCCATCTCACTTTCATAATGAATCTATTAGTACCGAACACATATTTTCCACAAGGTCAGCCCCATTTATTAGTGAAATCATACCTTTCCAACTACTTAAAGGTGTCTCTTATGGATGGCATTGCTAACCTCTCCATGGGTGTCCTAGTTAGTACCTCACTGACATTTTTTACACCTATGCTGCAATTTTCCTGTAGGATCGAAAGCACTCTTTAGTCCCTCCATGTATTTTCATTGAATCCTCATTACTTCCTCTCAATATATTTCTGGATAATGTACCTGCAGGGCTTCCAAAATTTTCTTGATTTGTGATTGCATTTTAAGTACTCGTTCTTTTAGGTCTAATGTCAACCCCAACTTTCTCTTGTTAAACCAAAATCTTATGCACTCCTATCAATTGTTATCCTTTCAATTTATGCCTTTGTGAATCGACACCTTAACCCTAGAGGAAAAATTCCACTGGGTGTCCTTATCCTACACATGCTTCCTTGCATTGAGCATAGGTTTTTTCCTCGGGATTTGAAACTAGTTTGCTTGCCTAGGCCAATTTTTTCCTCCACTCTACTATAAGATTAATTTGTTCTTTTTCAGGCTTTAATAATATGAAAAAGAAAAAAATAAATAACAGAACTAAGAAGAAGGGTGGAAGTATATATCTCTTTTGGAAGCAGTCTTGCTTCCCTTGAACAAAGCACAATCTTTGAGTCAATTTCTCAATATTTTGTGTGTAGTATGGATTTATGAGTCTTTTTCTCGTTGTTGATCATAATATTCTCCAATTTTTTATTCTTCCAGCCATATGGAGCATTTGTGTTTGCCTCTTGTATCAAAAATCTATCTTAGTTTATAGTCATGTTTCCTAAGTCATGTAATGTGTCATGATTTTGTTTAAGGGAATGTTTACCTTGAGTCAACCATTATGTAGTAAGTCTATGACCTTTCAAATCATCCTTCCCTATTCCTTCAAGTTCATCTCATTATCACAAGTATCTATGTCTCTAACTCGTGATATTATAGAAGGTCCCCATTGACTTCTTTCTAGAGGGTATGCTCTTATGAACTCTACCACATTGCTCTGAGAATATGAACTAGAGTAGCACCTTGGGCCTACTTCCATTATTGATATGTGACCTTGTGATCATCAGATGGAAAACCATCATTGGTCGCTGACTGAGTGGCTTCCCTTGCATTTGACGTCAACAACAATCATCACACATAGGTATTTGTGCGATACGTTGGTTTCCATTTGACCCCATTGGTGGATTCCTTGTCTTTGTTAGTAGTCATAATTATTAGCTACTATTCAGAGAGTCTCGATCCTGCACTATTCTATTTGGTTCGTTTCTAAGTCGTACCTCGGTGTGATCGTTACAATATGTTCGTCTGAGTCCTTTAAAATTTTTTCCCTTCTGCTACCCCTCGTGCTAGATCATGGAGGATGTGTTAATTCCTTCCTTCTGATGGATCTCTTCCTATTGAATTCAACACATTTTAATATTGGATAGGGATATAGAGTCATATTTGGTACCTTGGGGAATGCAATCATTAGTGGCAGGTTCCCTCGCTATTAACAATGAGAATACATCAATGTCCCTTTCTCCATAGATTCTACTAGGTATTTATATCAACTCATTTATTCACACTTGTTAGATTGTACAATGATACTTGATGACCATTATCATCATTGATTGGTCATAAAACATTTTTTAATGGTAAAAACCAATGATTGGTCATCAAATGGTGTCTCAATGTGTTCAAACCTAGCACATCTATTCATATAGTGTAGACTCATACCATGACAAATCCTTTTCAAGAATTCAGGTGAAGTATGAGCATCACATATTTTGTGCTCCTATCGAACATATATTGTACCACCCCATAGAAATTGGTACTTTTACATGATTATTTGTTCCACTCGATTGGTCCCATATATCCTTTAATTTTTGTTTTGAGACATGGTTCAATTGTGTACCTATTTGTGGTTATGATGTACTTTGACATGGATCCATTGTGTATTCATCATGGCCATGCTTGATAATTTATATATATCACATGGATCAACTATGTAATTTTTGTGGCCATGGACATTAGTGATCCGAAAAGATCTTTTATACAACAATGATTGAGTTATTTATCATGTGTTAATTAACTATTTAGGAAGATGAATGAAAGAGGAAGAAGTGATGAGAAAACATAATAGGCATAGACACATATACAAATCTGAAATAAAACATAAACAATAGAAAACCATAAACACCAATTTGATAACGGAGTTCAACAATCTCGCGTACGTCTCCCAACCTTTGTCTCTGTGGGTGAGGCTTTCTTATTTCTATTTGAATCTTTAAAAGTACATCATGGTGGTTCCAAAAGGTTACAAAACTGATCTAGTAATTTTCTACCAGATATCTAGAACCCAACAAAAGAAACGACACTCAAATTGGATGACTGGAGCTCCCAGAAATGGCCCACAAAGGTGCTCTCCTCAACAACTTCCCTGCATAAAAATGGATTTGTCTTGGAAAATATTCAGCATAAACCTACTATGAATGTCCTTCATGGCTTCAAGAATCCCTATTTTATATACATCTAAATTTGGTAACCATATCCCAACTTCTCCCCAAGCTCTGGCCTAAAAAAGGGCCCAATATCGCCCAATATTGGCCAAAAATCTCCAAAACTGCTGAGAAAATCAATAAAAATCATTATTCAAAGGTTGAAAACCACTTTTGAGAAGTATTGGGGATAATCCCCCTAGGCCTGGGTGCGTGCCCCCTCTACAGGGTCATATGGAACCATGTGGCCAAGAGCCATCCCCTTAGGGGCTGCGCAGTTGCTCCTCCTTCATAAGCTCCTAGGTTTATGGCGCAATCAATGGGAAAAGGGTCCAAAACCCACACTATACGATAAAAAAACCCAGGTCATATGTGTGGTGCTTCTAAAACTAGGGTTGATGGCTACATACATATCCACACTGATCATAACATAGGCCGGGTCACATGGTATATACCCCGTAATCAAGGGATAACACTCCATCCACACCCAACAAACAAAATATAGTGTCGTGGTCACCATACATCGGTCGTATTATTGAGGGTTCGGGTTAGGCCCTATAATATTTCTTCCCAGACATAACACCTTATCAAACTTACACATAATTTTGGTGGTATAACTGTTAAGTGACTCCGGTAGGTGGGTTGATAGCCTGGCCTACACAAAGATTTGGAACCCATAGAGGTCCCTGGTTCTAACCTCATAAACTCCAAATTTTTTACAATAACATCGATCCAATGGAGGAGTGCCACATGGCATCCCATGTCTGGGCCATGTGGCACCACGTTTCTCGTCCACTTGTATGCTAAGTGTCCAATCTAGATTTTCCCAGCTATCACATCATCTGCCCTGTCAGTTGATCTGTAAAGATCTTTTACACAACAATGGTTGATTTATTAATGCATGTGTTTATTAACCATATAGGAATTTGAATGAAAGAGGAAGAAATATGGCATCCACATAAACATATACAGATCTGAAATATAACATAAAAACAACAAACCATAAACACCAATGTGGTAATGGAGTTGTTCGACAACACAGGTATTCCAACAGAGGACGAACACCTTCAGTAACCACTCACATAACCAGATCAAAGATCAACACACCGATGTTTTCACGTGGTAAAACCCCTACAGGGAAACATCCACGGCCCCAGCCAACGCGGCCACTTGGAGCAGTTTATTAATGCAAAGAAAAAGAT
>JASDQU010440048.1:69793-87710 GCA_032191745.1 Picea mariana | reverse complement strand
ACTTTTGACTGGAGCAACATTGATCTATGATCCATGTTGCTCCACCGTTTTCCCAAAAAAACATCGTTTAGGGCCTCAAAATGGCCCCGGAAGTTAAAACTGCTAAAAATAGTAAATTACCAAAATTTCCAGAAACATTTTTTGGGCCAGTTGGAGAAGGTGGGTGGCCACCGATATCCACCTGGATCAGAGCTTTCTCAAATCCTAGCAATAGCTGGGATTTCTTCTTTTCAAGAAGAACATATTTTGACAGCAAGCAAAAGTATATCTGCCTCTCCGGAAATATTAGAAGAATCAAGGTCCTATGAGCTACAAAATGATTTTCATTTCCAAAATGCCAAGGAAGCTGAAAAATTATGGACTACACCCAGTGGAGAGCAATCATTAAGACCTGAGATTGAGGAGTTATCAACATCCACCTCATAGGATACTTTATGTACTTCATAAATCAATCATCTAGAAGAAGAGGATCTGCATAACATTATGAAGGAGAGCATAGAAATTACTGTTGATGAACATCAAGATTACATTGAAATTTGGTTTCAAGAGGTCATCAGGCCACAATACTATTCTCTTATTCAACAACTTATGATGCCAAAACAAGTAGGTTGGTTGGTTCTTCATATCCAGGTAATCATTGTGGTAACTTTTTCATATATGGATATGAGTATGTTTCTTATCTTTCTCCGCACATGGTTACATTGGAAGAGTTCTTACACTTGAATAAATATTTTCCCTTTCTTTTTTAGGTAGGGTAGGATAGTAAATAAAAGCTGCATGTTGTTAGTTTAGCTTAGAAGTCTAATGCAGCCTCATTTTATATTTTCTTTTAATAAAACAACTATGAGATACATGTTCCTATGACTTGATCTCATTGATCTCATTAGTTTATTATATTTTAGAGTGTGGTTTTTGCAAACAGTTTTAGAGATCTCTGTAGGTATTTATCTCACCAGGAGTAGACAGTTCAAGGAAATATAAAAGAAGGATTTTTCTTCAAAACATTGTTACACTTGAACCATGTTGTCTGCTAAGCATCAAATGAATAATGAGTTGTTGTAATTAGCCATGTTTTTGCAAAGACTTTCATCTTCTTTTTCTCAAGGCATCTTAAATAGCAGTTTCTCTTGAACCTTCACCACTATATAAGGAAGTGACACCATAACCATCAATCTTAGAGGTCTCTTGTAGAGTTTCTCCAAGAAACTTGAGTAAGTGAGTAAATTATATTTATTAAAGAGTAACAAGGAGGTCTGATTAGCAGTTAGTCATGGAAACATCACAATAACTTACAAAAGAAGAAAGTGAGTTGAGCCTAGAGATAACTTTATGTTCTTTCTCAATGGTACCATCCACTACACACTAAATAACTTGATTATATCATATCTTTAGATAAGCCACGTCCTCTTAAGTACCCCTTACACCAGGATAATCACTAAGGAATATATATAATGGAAAGTCATCCATTATATAAAAAGAAAGAAAAAGTTGTTTTCATAGTTGTCCCCCCCATCTTCTTGCATAAAGCAATCTTATACTAAAATATTAAAAGATGGAGGGCCAGTCTCTGAGGGTGTAAGAGGCTAACCCGTTGTAATATTGAACAGGTCTATTGGTAGTGGGTACCAGCCTGTGGTATGACTAGGTAAACCCGTCGGAGTACTGAACATGTTGCTGGCAGCGGGGCATTCTACCTAGCGAGGATGATAATCTGACAAAAAATCAAATAATAAATTTAAACTTGTCCTGATGTACAACATTACTTGTATACAAAGATAACATGAAGTATGTATGGTTAAGCTAAGGTTAATGAACTCCATAAACTTTCCATTGGGAACTAACTCTGAGAATATCTTGAAACTCTCTTGCCTACCTCTTCTTATCTATATATAGGATCTCTTATCCTATAGGTGGGGCCATCTTCTAACCATCTCGTCAGACCAATCTGTGAAATTAATCTTTACACTTTACAAACTATAAATCTTCAGCTATCGGGAGAACTGACTGGTTTCCTATACTTTTGATTGTGAGGTGTCACAATACTTAGGTGTGGGGGAGAGGTTCATGAGTTGACAAATGATCATTTCCTAAAGAAGTAAATCTTTGTAAAGTTTTGTATTATTTTCATGATACAGGTTATTACATCAGTAGTCATTTTATCTTGAAGTGATAAAATCGTGTGTGCTATAAATTGTTGTATATGTCCTTAACAAACCACTCTGTTGGTTTATTTTTGTTATAGGCTATTCATTGTAGGTTTGACATTACATTTTTGTTATAGTCTGTTCATTGTACATTTGAAATTACATGTTCTATGCAAGTGGATTGAGTGAGCAAGGCGGAAAAATCAACAGAAATGGAACACTCTTATCCTGCCTCAACTCATATTCACTATGTTCGTGGCCTCTGAGGAATCAATTACCTCAGCCACAAAGATCCCAAGAGTTGGAGACCGTTGATTTAAACACCACCAGTTGCCAAGAGAAAGCTATAACATTGTTTTCAAAACTAAATTTCAAAACATCTCTAGAGCTAAGGGATACTCCAAGGAGTGGATAAAAGAGGAGCTAATCAAACCCTCTCATAGTCATCACCAAATTGATTACATGTGAAGGTAGATATTCTTTCTTTAAAGCCTGTCAATTTCGATTATTAGCTCACTTTCAGTTCAATAAGACATTGTAACTTTCCCTTTTACTTATTAAAGAGTATCGAGAATATGTATTCCCAAGTGAGGAAGGATGTAACCAATCCCCATAACAACCTATTTCACCATGGCCTTATCAAACTACTTGTCTTAGCCGAGTTGGAAAAACAGGAGAAAATGTGGGATGAGTTCATTTACCAATTTTCAAACCCTCATATTACAATCAAGACTAGCACAAAGGCTCTAGACCTAGGGACTATTACTCCACCCAAACCCTCATGCTCAAGCTATTCCTTTACTAGACCAAAAGTCCAAGAAACTTGTTGATACCCCTGCAGCCTCATCGGCCAAGAAGACCAAGAAGCCTATTGCTAACCCCCCTCTAAAAAAAGTAAAGAACATGAAGCCTATTGCTAATTCATGGCACGAGGACGTGCCATATATTCGGTCTGGGGGGATTTTCCTAAGCTAAAAATGCTAAGCATTGCCCATTTGTATAGCAAACCCATGAGAAGAGGAAGTAGGATTTCTGTCAAAATTCTATCATACTGTCTTTTTACAAAGTCTTGGGATATTATATCAGGAATTGTTTGTATTGGCATGCTAAATTATATACTGCTGACATCATTGTGTGTGTTATAAGATCATGTTCATTTTTATGTTTATGCTATAGAAGATTTCTTATACTTAACTACTCTTTGTGACAAATACAAAGCGATTACAACTGCTAAATACTTACTATCATCTGTATTCCAAGCTTATGAAAAGAGGACCAGTTGTTTGAATTGTTACATATTGATGAAAGACAAGTAAAAATCTAATGTTCACCATGCCTATCAGTACAAACCAAGCCTTTTGTTAGTATCTATCAGTTCTGTCAGTCACCAGTGATCAAATTTACTCTTTCATGTGATTGATAGTGTTATTAGGTCAAATTGTTATATTTTCAAAATAAACTTATCAAATAAAATTTGACATATATTGGTTGTAAAATTGTCATTGGTGTGTCTAGGTGTCATTACTACTCCCTCCACTCATCCAAGGTCATAAATTTTCATCATGGTCATGTCATCATTCCTTGTCATAAATTTTTAAATGATTGTCTTGGTTAAAGTTCTACTTAAAAATTGGTTTTTGAATTAAGGAAGATGAATTTGACAAAAGTGAAAGAGGTTTTTGTCAATAATATACCAAGAAACAAAAACCTCCTTGATTTTATGCACAGGTGTTATTTTTTGAGAGAAATCCCCCAAATACAGTCACTATAGGAGGGTTTTTGCACATTTGGATAGTTTGACTTCAAGTCAGTTTTTCATAGGGTTGGAGAAGGAATTTGCAATGCTTGATGGTTCCATTGTGTAGAAGACATCATAAAATTTACACCCATACCACTTTCATCCCAAAAATCCTTTGGGAAGGCCTCCAAAATCCCTATCAAAGAACACGTTATGCTTCTGCAAGTTTTGAGTAACCAACTTCAAGATGTGATTCTGAACAAATGGGAAAGTAATTTCGAAACCTGGAGGAGGGTTTTGTTCATAACATGCCAAAACACAATAAAATCTCTCATGTTTTTAATATACTTTATGGTTTGGGATATATTCTATCATCTTAGAGGCCTATATGATTTCAGAAAATAAAACTCTGTTTTTTTTCCTGTTTTAGTCATATTTTGTTTTTGTGTTTTCCTAACAACAAGGAAGGAATTTTTTAAAACCAAGAGACGTTTTTATCAAGGATATATTAAAAAACAATATTCTCTCTTATTTTCTAACTCTATGTTATGGTTTTGGATATATTCAATTCTCTTAGCGGCCTAGTTTTTCAGGAAATAAAACACTATGTTTTTCCTGTTTTAGTCATGTTTTCTTGGCATCTTTCCCTGACAACTGAAAATGAATTTTTGAAAATGATGAGAGGTTTTTGTCAAGAAAATATTCAAAAACAAAAACCTCTCTTAATTTTTACATAGGTTTTATTGTATTGAAGTTATAGGTGTCACTTTGATACCTATTTTTCACAAGTTCGCCAGGCCAGAATTGTTGCGCTTATGGGAAGTCACTTTTGGAACTAATTTTGCAGAGGTAAAATTTTTGTTTTGCATGGTTTAAGGGATCGAGGGTATAATATAAATATCAAGGCTCCCTAAATTGTCATCAAAAGCCTCCAAAAACTCCCAACCCTCCAGTTCAAACTTAGAAAGCATGAAACATTGAGTTGTCATTTACGCCATGATAACGTTGTCCTACAAGCCAAGATGAATTCTCTACAGTGTTAGGTTGATGATATTACTGCCACCAATAATAGTCTCTGAATGCTATTAAAACACCACAAAAATCCTAAGTCAAAATCCCTCAGGTGAGAGGGAGAAGCTTCTAAAGCTAATCAACCCCCTCCGCAAATTTAGTCATAAAGGGCAATTTTTTTTTGTTTGCAGTCGGACCTGCAAAATCTTGAGTGTGGGGGTAATGTTGGGCCCGAGATATGATCAATTTTATGATGGTTATTATACACTTTTTCCGCTTGTACATATGTGTTTTTCATATTTTAAAATGAGCGTTTTGAATAATTTCATGATAAATCGATATGATCGACACCAGGTACGTGTGATTCATGTTTAATGATTATATTGAGTATAATTCATCATGTTTTATGATTACCAGGATCTAATTCACGTTTTTCTGGTGTTATAGGGGAAAAACGCACCATGTTTCTACTTCCAACACTTGATCTGGCACTCCTTCCAACACTCGTTCCGGTATCGGATCCAACACTCCATCCAACACCTCTTCCTGCACAAAAACGGAGGGCGATTTGGAAGTTATGGTATTGGCGGCCAATGGGGGGCGAATCGGAGACATGGGTTTTGTTCATTCTTATCCCCTCAATCTACTAAACTCTTGACAAATCGATTTTGGGTTGTTATGGTGGGTGATTATTGGCTATCTTTGTTTCGGCAGTTAGGGCACCATTAATTAAATTTGCTAATTTTAGAAGTGGTTCGACCCTCCTGTGGTCGACCACTTGGTCTGTAAACATTATAAATACCACCGTGGTGGTCAGATAATTGTTAAGCAGTAGAAGAAGTCGTGTGTTAGAGCCAAAAATGATTTTGGCTCTATTTTTTCATTTTTCAATTGCCAGAATTGTATAAGACTACGTTTTTCAAGTTTTAATAGTGAAATCATTTTGTTGAAGCTCGTGGTGTGCATTTGAGAAGTGAACACGACTTGCTGGGGAGCCCACCAATAGTGTGGTAACTATTCTATGTATTATTTATGCATTTCATAGCTTAGATGTCTATTTTATTTCATCTAAATGAACTGTTCCTTTATTTCTTTGTTATCTAATTTGTTGTTGTAGTTTAACTGTTTTAATTCTCTTTTGCAGGTTAGTATGGAGGATTTTTGTTAATATGCATTGATTTTATAATTAGGAACGAGTTTGCAAGCTCATACACTAACCCTGTGTGCAATTAGATGTTAGATTGAATTTTATTTATGCTTTTAAAATAAAATTTAAAATAGAAGTTAAAACAAAGTAGAACAAAGTTTTATTTCATGTCTTCTTTAACAAGGATTTGATGGATGGATAGGATTAGTTTCAGTTTTTAATTATAGATTTCTTATTCCATTTTTACATAGATCTTGCTTAACTTGTTGTTAGTTAATGTATTCGTTAGTTTACTTTTTATACATCATGCTTTAATTTTTGTTTTAAGCATTTTCCTTATTACATTTTGAATTGTTAAGATAGAGCTACTTTAGTTTATCTTATGCAATTTCTTTCTTAGATTTAGGTTGCAGTTTCAAGTTGTAGTTAATGATTGAATTTAGTATAGTATAAGTTTGCTTATATTAGTATAGAATGCATTTGAATTTCATAAATTAGAAAACAGTTTCTTGTTTTCATAGAGTAGAAAATAGCTTTCTTGCTTTCATACCTTAGGAGATAGTTTTATTGTTGTTGTAGGGTAGATAATATTTTCTTTGATAAATTAGATAGTAGCTTGCTTATTATAGGTTCAAGACTAGTTGTTAGTTTTTCCTTCTTTCAGTTAAATAGATTTCCTTATATGAATTAGAGATAGTTTTGAAGTTTGAATTAAGAACATAGTTCACTTGCCTCTTAGGCTAGATAGTTGATTCAATGAGAAGTTTTCATTTGATTATTTGCAGTAGAAGTTTCCTTAGAGTAGTTAGTTGTCTATTTTCTTTAATAGGTTAGCTAGTTGTTTTGCTGAGTTGTCTATTTGCTTTAATAGGTTAATTAGTTGTCCTTGCTTGCTTGTTTATTTGCTTTAATAGGTTAGTTAGTTGTCTTTTCTTGCTTGTTTATTAACTTTCTTTCATAGGGTAGTTACTCATTGAATATAGGTTGGCAAGTTAAAGTAGTTTTCTTTTGTCATTTTCTTATTGTTAGGATTAATAGTTGCTTTTGCCTATTGCTTACTGTTGAACTAGTTTGCTTCAAGTAGGCTTTTTACTTGTTTTCTTAAGACTATCCATCGATCCTTGGCCCAAAAGTACTTAGGTTACCTAGTTTAAAGTTTCTTAGTAGGGTTTTCTCATTAGATAGGTTCACTTGAGTAGATTAGCCTTAGATAGCTACATCCATAGTTAGACTATACTACTACCAACCCTTCTACCTTTGGCATATATTTTTCTACAACTCTAAGTTTACTTACCCCGGGTGGACAATTTAATTGAGGGTTTTTAGTGTGTTTTTAGTGCATATACAACACCCATCACTTAGTAAAGTAGTCGACAGCCACGATAATGTGGTGATTCCCCCCAACCGAAGTTGGGTTGAAATCCACGAAGTCCACCTCCCACTTAGTGAAGGGACTGACGGTAATGACTGGGTGAAGAGAGGTTGGATGTGAGCACATTTTATGAGTGAACACTAGGAAGGGGTGACACTTTTTAATCGCTTCAACGCAATCTTTAAAGATAGAAGGCTAGAAGTAACCAGGTCACAAAATTTTCTGGGTTGTCGTAAGCCCTGATAGATGAGCGCCACAAGCCCCACTGTGGTAATCGTTTAGAACTAACTCATCTTCTTCATGATTTAAACAACAAAGTGGGATATTGTCTATTCCTCGATGATACAAAGTTTTGCTGACGATAATATAATTCTTGGCTTGGTCATCTTGCGAGAGATGCTGAGGGAACTTCAAAGTTTGAAGATAGAGAACAATGTCTCCATACCGGGGGTCGGATGATGAGACAAAGAAAATTTGTTCATTCACAAACAAATCAACATGGATGACATCCTCATCTAATCATGGAAATTTGGATATTAAATCTGCAAAGATTAGTGATTTCTTGGATTTCGTAGAAGTAAAATCGAGATCAAATTCTTGTAAAATGACAATCCATTTATTATATATTTCCCCCTATGATACGCCTGGTAGGGACATATTGAAATGGATTGACATCAACGACCACAGTAGTCTTGCAAAGAAATATATAATGGCATAAACGTTGGATTGCGTGAACATCAACCAAAGATAGCTTTTCAACGTGTGAATAATTGAGCTCAGGACCGACTAAGTTTTGAATAACATAGTAGATGACGTGATCATGGAGCTCATCATCCTCATAAACCAAAACCATACCAATCATCTCTTCAGATACAACAACATAAAGAAAGTAATCCCTACTGTAGTCAAGAGACTTTAGCAGAGGCTTCGATACCAAGGATTTCTTCAAAGCATCGAAGGACTCACGGACTCACTCATCCCAGATAAAAGGGGTGTCCTTCTTCAAAAGATGCATGAAACCCTTAGTGATATTGACATAGTTTACTATAAACCGACGTAAGAAGTTATCTTTCCCCTGTAAACCTTGAGGTTATCGAATAGTGCACGAGGGAGGCAACCAAAGTATTGCCTCAACCTTTAAAGAATCTACCATGATCCCGATATCAGAAACTAGAAATCCAAAAAGACAACCATACCTAACTCAAAAGATGCACTTAGGAGGGTTTAAATGGATTCTATAATGATGACATCTTTCAAAAAATAGCCGAAGGTGCTTGGAGTGATCCACTCTCTTACGAGTGTGAGCAGCAAGATCTTCAAGATCAACTTCGACTATATGCTTAAGATCGTGGAATGTGAATGTCATAGCACGTTGGAAGGTTGCTCCGATGTTGTTAAGGCCGAAAGGCATCTTACGGCATGTGAAATTACCCCAAGAACAAATAAATTTTGCCTTGTGTTGATCCTTGAGTTTAAATTGAATTTGGTTATACCCTGAAAATTCTTCCATGAAAGGAAACACTGTGTTTCATGCACACTCATCAAGAATCTGATCGATGAAAGGTGTCGAGAAGTTTTCTTTAGGACAGGCTTTGTTCAGGTCACGAAATTCCATGCATACACAAATGGTTCCTTGTTTCTTATTCATGGGAATGGGGTTAGATACCCATTTAGTCTAGGGAACTGGGTAGATAAATCCAACATTAAGTAGTTTCTCTACCTCTTCCTTAATAGCAGGGACCTTCCAGGGATTGACAACTCTAAGATGTTGTCGAACAGGCTTAGCATTCGGGTAAGTTCTAATATCATGCTCAAAAATACGAGGGTCGATTCCTGGCATCTCTTCATATGACCAAGAAAATACATCTCAGAATTCCTTGAAGATTTTGGTGTAGATCAAGATTTCTTCTAGCAAACAATCTGCACCAATATGTATGTTTTCAATCTTGCTAGGGGTATGAGAGATATCGATCGTGACGGTAGGAGAGATACTTTCCATATTTCCTTTTGCATAAATTCTATGCGTATGAAGTGGAACTACAACATGACCGACTATCTCACTCAAAGTAGATCGAAAGTCATCTTGTTCTATTCTAGCAAGCTCTGAGAGAAAATAAGAGAGATGATGCATATCATCAAAGGTTTTTCAGAACCATTCATGGCTTCGATGATGGCTTCTATTGAGGGAAAAGTCTCATCAAGGTAGTCATGTGAAAAAGACAACGAAGTGGCCCACATGGTCTTAAGAACAAGATCCTCCTCCTCCATCGGTGAGATAATAGGATCGGGATTGGTGGAAGAGTCAAGACTAGCTTGATACGCAATCTCTGCTTCCGATAGGGGCATGGCCATTCTAGCATGCGACTGACCTTCACAAGACGAATTCGAGGAAGGTAGGGTCCAAGGATTGTTAAAATAGGAAGTGTAGAAAGGAACGTAGCTCTCTGATGAAACGAGCCTACTGGACATCACGTAAACATGGTGAATTGACCGCATGAATTCAAAGGTACCCATAAGGGATGAATACATTTTGACATCGATATTCTCAGTTGTCGGTTGAGAATTGTCGACCAAAAGGATCAATGATCCAACATATGCATTCGGGCTAGCATACACAAAGGATAAATGGTCTATCATCATGATATTCCCATCGTGAGGAAAATAAAGAGTACAAAAGATGGATGATACGACGAAAGCCATAGCATAAGTCCAATTGCGTCCTAGTAACAAGTTATAATTGAGGGGTGCATCAACCACCTTGAAATCCATCTCTACCGTCTTCCCACCTAATTGGACCCGAAAGGAAAAAAGAATACCTTGAGGGCGAAAGGAACGACTGTCAAAAGAAGTCAACATGGTCGGAGATTGAGAAAGAGTCAGAGAGCCGATAGATTTCCAAAAAATAAGGAACTTCACAAATGTAGCAGCACCTTCATAAACAATTGTACGTTTGATGGTATACTTTGAGTATCCCACATGGATTTGGAATGCCACATGGTAAGGCAAGTGAGGATTCACATCTATGATGTCAAACTTGATAACTTTCGAGCCACTAGGGTCTATATATCCTAACACAGTTAGAAAGGCATTCCTCTGTGAAGGACACTTCTGGAGTACCTCCAGAGCCGACATCGCACAAGGTGTTTGACCCAGATTCTCAACAATAGAGTAATTATGGGCGGCTCTAGCATTTGGATTTTGGGTAGAGAGCTTGATTACTCTTTTCGGAATACGAGGTGGTGGATCTGGTTTTTCGATCTACAAGTGCATCTTCAAAGGAGGAGTAGGAGATTCTAGACCAGGTACAGCCTATGAAGAACTTTAATTGCGAGATTGGGTGGCTATATTAACCTGAGAATTGACCATATTGATACAAAAAAGGTCACCATCTTGTGACGGTGAATTTTGACTCCCACCAGCCACATTTTTGGCATTTGAGGACCTTGAGTCCATGTGATATTTATGTGGGAAAGGATTTGTTAGCATGACGAATAGTAGAGATAAGAGCCTCGCAGCTTCCACAAGTTTGGGGAATAAATGAGTAAGATGATTGTCTGTACAAAGCTTACAGGGAAATATCACCTTACGCCTTTCTTTGTTTCCCTCTCCATCATTATTATTTATCTTCTCATTATTACCATTGTCTTTGGGTTTATTATTATTCTTCCCACCCTTACGATTATTATTATGTTCTTTCTTTTTATTCCCACTTGGTTGTTGGTTACCATTTGGGTCGGTCGATGATTGCAAGGAATGTATATTTGCCAACTAAGTGGGATTGGAAGACATAGATGAAGTTGGCCCTCCTATAGACTAGTTTAGAGAAAAATCTTTCAAATGGCTTGTCACCAATTCTACGGATTTCACATTGGCAGATCCTACAATGCCATCGACATGAGGTCCAGGTGTTATAACAATATTTGCCTCACCCTATTCAATATTGAACAGAAGGCCATTTTTAATTTCCCCATGTAGACTTATCATCCCTGTTTGTAAAATCCAGAGATTAAAATAAATATTTTTCCACATGTATGAATCTTGCCTACTATACAACATGTGTATACGTAGGCTGCTCCACTGCAGCCTGCGTACATCGGGATTTGTGCCAGAAAATAAAAATTAATGTCGAGTTTCCATGTCATGACAAGAGATTCATGATCCTTGGCCTTCCATATACTGGAAACGTTCTGACTCGGCCCTTCAGTTCCATTTTGAAGGCTATAAATGGGCCAATTCCGAGCTATGGAAAGAGGAGAAAAAATTCAACTTTGAAATGAAAGTTACTCTAGAGAAATTATTTACTTCATATTGAGTCTGCATCCCTTTGTCCTTTAAGTTTGAACACAATGTTCAGACCCCAAGATCTTCTCTTATTGATTGAGAACCTCATTTTTTCTCT
This sequence comes from Picea mariana, assembly GCA_032191745.1. Lineage (NCBI taxonomy): Eukaryota > Viridiplantae > Streptophyta > Pinopsida > Pinales > Pinaceae > Picea > Picea mariana. The sequence goes on along the minus strand of JASDQU010440048.1, from coordinate 75,899 downwards.
ATTATGAGCTTGCCTTTGGTGGAGGATTGAGGTGGTGGAGGTCTGGTTGAAAGGAACTTATTTTCTCGGTTCTAAACCATGCCGACATGGAAGTTTGTAACATTTTCACTTTTGCTGATCATATATTAATAGAAATACTCTTTTCTTGTCTAATTGATATCTTGCAAATATATTGAATTATTATTCCATAGGTGTATTTGTCATGTTTATTAATGGATTATGTTATTGAATGTGCTAACATTATATAATATCACCATATGCTTTCTTTTCTTGGTTTTTAAGGACTAGTTGCAGGTATATTACTTTCGGTCAAGTGCTCAACAGTGGACTTCATCGAACATCTGGATAAGGTAGGCCTTTTATCTTGTCTTGCTAGCATATTTGTTTATATAACATACTTGAGAAGAGAGTTGATTTCTGCAGTCATTTCCATCTGTTGTGGTTTACCCTAGCCATAGAGAGATTTTCTTCGTAATACCGAGATTTTTCCTAGGGTCATAGGTTGATCTCGGTGCGTCCAGAAGAATGTGGTGTAACATCCCAGACTGAGCATATATAAGATATAACTACTGGGCTTTGAAGATTTTTTCTTCCTCAGATGTAACCCTGGATGTAGCAACATCCTTCGAGATAGGAGGCTGCAAGGACTTAAGGAACCACTCTAAAGGAACAACCACCAAATGGGAATGGAGTATAAGGAGGGGTTGTGCCCCCAAGTCCAATGCTAGCATTAGGGCCAACAACTGGGATGGAGTTTGAAAACTGCTAAGTAAAATTCGACATACCATAGGAAAAAGGACTAGAGGCCATACGGATGGACTGAACATTATAGCCTGGTGAGTGACCAAGAGACCGAAATGGATTCATGGTAATAGGTTGAGTATTCACTATTGGACGGGCAACAGTGATGATAGGTGCCTACGACACTAAAACCATTGTGGTTGCAGGAGTCGAAGGGGTTCCATTAACTATAGTAGGTGTGGGAGTCAAAGGGATCCTAGTATTCTGATGACTCAGTTTAGTACTCATCCTTGTAGATTCACAAGTCTAAAAAGTGGAGGTGTGTGTACCACGTCTAATAACTCTATGCCTTTTAGAAGGAAAAGACTCAAAATTCGGTGGTAACTGTAACAAGCAGTGGGACCAGCGGGGAGGCTAGTCTGACTCCATGATGAATTAAGACTCAAGATATAAAAACAAATCCTAAGTCCAACTAGTAATCAAAGAGCACACCAAAATTAATCAAATGACCAATATGCACACAAACGTGGTAAAGTGGATGAAAGGGACCTCCCTCCCTAAAGTAGGTATGCCTCGCCCAAGAGGGACCTGAGACTCCCTGCTAAAGATCGGAGGTAACATAATCAGTTATACGGGCCCTCTTAGACTTAAAAACCAGTCAGTCAGATCCCCTCGGAGAGATAATCCTACATAAAGGTTGTGTGTTATCCGACCCTTATCTAACCTAGGGTACCTGTAGAATAACCCCTGCAAGTAACCTATGTGGCACCTAAGTCAAGAAACTAATCAACCACTATATAACCGATGCATAGGCGAGCAGTCGTAATTTAGGTCCACCATATGGGCAGGGTAGAAAAGCCCGATACCTTGAAAGAACGGCCTCTCACGAAGGTAAGGGAACTAACAAGATCCCTAGAAATATCTCTGATGCTAAGAAGGTATCGGGGGGATATCCCTTCAATCGACCTCACGCGACCTCGTGATTAACTCCGATGTGAGCGGAGCCTCCTGATCTTATCGATTATACAATGGATTTCCCCACTCCCTTAGTTAGACATATACGTTGATTTGATAGCCTTAGATAAGTTTACTCACAAAATCCTATTCCAAGGCACTAAATCCTAAGCTAGTTTGTGCACCCTAGAAAATAAAATCATTACTAATCAATTTTAAATTATAGCGTTAATTTTAATGGTTGTTCTTACTCAAAAGGTACGGTGGTGAAACTAGTGATGTTATGACTCAACAAGTAAAGTAAATATGAATACAATGCAAAGTCCTAACTTTAATTTTCAATGAATGTTATGATTCTTAAAACAATGCAATTTTCAATTTCAACTTATGCAATTATGAATAAAAATGAAATATTTCTTTACATGCAATAGATAAATGACAAAGACTCAAAATATCAAAATGCAAATCAATGTAAAATGCCTAATATTTTTGTATTTTCAATATAAGAAAAATGAAAATGCATGGACTGAACAACAACTTGATATATAAAGACTCTACTATGTATAGAAAGAGACAACTCAAGTAAGATATGAAGGAGAAAAATATGCATCCTAATGTACAAGGAAAATCAAAATGAAAATATGACGAGAAAGGTTCCGCCCAAAAATTCAATCGAAGACAGGTTTCTTGTCATCCAACAAACACTTAACAATTACTATAGAGACCCAAGAAGACTCAACAATCATCAAAACCTACCGAGCAACCACCAAGCCCAACAAACAAGAAAAAGAGGTTGATGTCCATGAATATTCAAGAGAAAAGCGTGTATGTACGCAACTTTCAGAAGGACAACATGCGTATATACGCGACTGTCAAGCAAAAATCTGTGTGTATGTGTCAAAAACATAGCTAGGCAAAGGAGAAGGTTGAAAGACTTAGATCCAGAGTGAATAGAGGATGTCAAGCAATGATACAACAAGAAACACAATATGAACGATATAAATCTAAGGAGAAAAACACTACAAACCCCAACTGTTAGAATTGAGAGTCACCCTCAGATTGCGAGAGGATAAGCCCAGTACCCATCAAAATGTTTGGTGGATGTTGGTTTTATGGATGGAGGTCAAAAGGAAAAAACTCAGTACAAGAATGATTTTAATACAGGAACTAGACAAGAAATGCACAGGAAAGTGAGGGCCTCATTAACTTTAGTGACTGATTTGAGTTTAAGTATGAGAAGAAGGAATACTTAGTGAGAGGGGTGAACAGGACTGCTATGGGCATCTGAATTTCAAGCAGCTTGGTGAAGAAAAACTCAGGCTCAAGAACACTCTTGAACTTAAGCTCCAGACACTGAAATATTTCACAAAAACATAGTAATCAAACCTACATCACAATGAAACTACAACAACTCGAATGGATCCTCCATGCCCAATCCTTTCAGTGTGAGGGGGAATAGGGTAACAAGGAAGTTGACTAAACCTGGTCACAACAATACTGTAATCAAACATACAATACAATATAACTACAACCCTCAACTGGATCCTCCATGCCTGAGTGTTTTAGCACAATTTTTACAAAGAGATGAGAAAAGTTGACTTCTATTAATGCGAAAGTCTCAAATTTGATACATGACCAGAGAACAATCTAGAATAAAAATATTACAAAAACGGAAGCTCTTCTCAACCAGTTGACGACCTTAACAAAATATCAAACTAATCTATTTATACCTAGACCAGTCAACTACTGCCAGGAGTATGATCTGGAAATGCCATTGAAAGATTTGTGTCTAAGCAATCCTCTGTCAAACTGGGCATATTTCCCTCGATTAGACGCAAACCAGGTTCAGTGAGGACCTGCAAAAAATTGACCATCGTTGTACCCTACTGATAGTCTGGCCTCCTTGTCCATAACTATTGAGTCTTCCATTTATGGGTTGAGATGAGGTTTCAACTACCAGTCCATGCCTCATTGTTTGAATTTTCATTGGGATAGGAGTGCAACGAGACGGACGATCCACAAAAGGCCACCTGTCACAATTGGATTGGATGTTCAGGTCATGGAATTCAACCCTTTCTCATTGGCTGACTACTCCTTGGGATTGGAGTGTGGCAGGACAACTGTCAGGCGACCACTTGTTAACCCGGTATAGGGCGCTATATGCATATGTGCATATCGGGGACCCAAAAAGTGGTTTATATTTTCACCACTTTCAGGCCTGATATGCACCTTCTTTCGACACGTCGCCTCCTCGTGAAACCACGATTTTGATATCGGCCCACCCTTCGTATTTTAACATCCGCACATGTTGCAACCCCGATATGACTAGCGACTATCGATTTGGAGGGGAGATGAGATCTAGGCACGTCAGCTACTTTTAGTGCCCCCGCTAAACTTTACCCTCATGCTAACTTTGGAGTCCTTCCATCTACGTTTAGAGACAATTCCACGTTGAAAATGTGCAGGGTAAAACTGCCATTGTAATTGCCTTTTCCTGCTCTGTGCATTGATGGTTGTCACCTGTGAAATTGAACAACTGTATGTGATAACTTGGCTCCACAAGGGATGGCACGCTCCCTGTGAGTAGCCAAGAATGCACAGTTCTAGTGCCTTAGATCTCTGGGTTATGTATTCTCTTATTTAAATAGGAAATGAAAGGAAATGGTAATTACAATGGTGAAAAGCCAATTGTGGCTTAAACAAAATATTTTTTCAGAAAGTGCCCATTGACAGGGCTACCCAAAACTTCAGAGTCCTCCAAGATCTGCAACTTATAAGTGTTATTCGAAAATACTTCAGAGATATTGAATGGACCAATCCATAAGGATTCAAATTTTCCATGTTTTCCTTTGTCCTTCTTGGGGGCATCTTACTTGAGCACTAGATCTCCCAGCTGGAAATGCTCCTTGCTTTCTCTTTTGTCAAAGGCACGTTTTATTTTCTATTGGTGATCATGAGATTTATCAAGCAGTTTCTCCCTGGTCTATTGTACTTCCACCAGTTGATGTATCCTCCTAACCATATTATCAAGTTCTCCTTGGTGGTCCTGGAAGAATTTTTCCATATGCAAGGTAAGCTGGGCAGGAAATATGGCCTCCACCCCATACACCAGCTAAAAAGGGGAAACACCCAATTGTTGGTTGTGGAGCCTGATTATGTTCCTGATTCATAGGTCCTTGCTTTCAGCCATGTTTATACCCCTTGAAGACTTTACACCCCATAATTATGTACACTCTTCCACGTGGGGGGGTACAGGGGGGTACCCCCTCTGTGGGGTCCGGGGGCAAGCTGGCCCCCGAAGGAAAAATTGCCTTGTAAATGTATATTGTAATTTCATTGTAAATCTGGACCGTTCATTATAAGGTCGCAAATCTAACTGTAGAAATTATGTTAGGGTTTTTCTCCCTAGAAGGAAACCCTCTGTTATGAGGGAAATGTATTGCGGCTATGCATGATGGTGAGTATTGTATTCTGAGAGATGAGACTGTGAGAGAAAGAAGAGGAAGTTGCATCAGGTTTTGTTGAAGGCTGTATCCCTTAATTTGCTGGATAATAATAAAGGAAGGACTTGGAAATTTCTCTGGTGGACGTAGCCCACACTGGGTGAACCATGTAAATCTGTGTCTCTCTTGTATATTGTATCTTCTGTGTTTTTTGTTTCCGCATTTGTTTTATTTTATTAATTCATGGTCATGTTTATAACAACTGGTATCAGAGTGAAAGGTAACTCATAGGAAAAGAGGGTTCCTGGTTCAAGTGGGAGCAATGTCAGAAGATGGAAAGTTTAGGGTCGAGAAATTTAATGGCCAAAACTACTAGTTATGGAAGATGCAGATGGAAGATTATTTATATCAGAAGTATCTATTCCTACCATTGGGCAGAGTAGCAAAGAAGCCGATGGCCAAGAAGGACGAAGAATGGGAGGTTCTTTGTTGGGTATGTGTTATATTCTTTGCATGTGTGTGTGTGGGTGCGTCAGATACGACAACTGTGTCTGACGGTCTCGGATTAAGGGATTAAGGGATTAGGGTTTTGGTATCTACGAAATACCTAAAAACATTGTATATATTGTATGGCGAATGGTGAAATTTGATATAATGAAAATAAGAAAGGTTTTCCCGGTTGAGGGTTTCCAGTAAAAATCTCTGTGTATTTTGTGTATGAGCCATTGATTAATTTCGGTATTGCTTAAGAATATACATGCATTGCTTTACTTCGCAGGTTTAAAACTTACATGTGGTATCAGAGCACGTTTTTGGCTTCAGAGGGACGCCTTTGTTGCTGAGGGTTTGGCTCGGTCTTGACAGATCAAGTTTATCTTGGGTCTGTGACAAACCTAGGTTCAGTGGGAGCTTTTGCAGAGGAGATTCGAGTAAAGTAAGAGGAATGGTGAGCTCATCTAGAATCGATA
>JASDQU010440048.1:36660-54158 GCA_032191745.1 Picea mariana | reverse complement strand
ATATTAGTTGACTACTCTTAGTCTATAATCATGCTACCAACATGTCTAGGCATGTTTACATGCACAAATGCACATCTGAACCAAGAATTTGATCTTTCATGCTTATTTTATGCACGTGCATTATATATTTATTCTATGCATCATGCATCAATTCTATAACGCACTCCAATGCATATATATCTCATATTAATTAATTATTTATCTTTATTGTTGTAGATTGATGTACTTGAATTTCTATAGAACCATGTTTCCATGTGCACTATTATTCTACTCATTTGTGCACCACTGGCCCTTATTCTACACCTGCTAGCCAAGCCTCACTTGACCATTCTATATTTTGAGCCACTAGATCCACTAGTGTTGTCATCTCACAACTCCTTCCTTTATGTAAATAAATATTGTCCCAACATCTTTTGGACTATAATTCTTAATATCCATAGTGTTGTAACATGCACCATTCCATATGAATATTAACACTTCAATTTAATTATCCACTTCCATTTCCTTGACCATATTGGTCTTGAAACACCATTATCATTGATTGACATTTCAATATTTTGAAATATTTCTTTTATGTCATATTTCTAATATTTTGCTCAATTTTAAATACTTCATGAAGTGATCCATTTTGAAGCACTACTTGGCCACTCGAGATCACTCTTCTCTAAATGGAATGCTACACATCCTCCATTTTCACATGTACCCTGCTTTTGCTACGCACTTTGATGATAGGGGAAACCTCCTTGATTTGGGTATTTTTAGAAAAAAATTGTTATATCATACCCAACAATCACTTTTTAATGAATTCCCATGCTTCACATAGAGATGACTCATCCACTCCATGAGTCACACCTCATCTCATGATATCTCTTCTCCTCTTGCAACAAGCCTTTTTGTTTTTTTAACCTTCACTTTAATTCTACCTTCAAGGCTATGGAGTTATTCTTAACTCCCTGTGCATGCAATGATTTTTCTCACTTATTGGATTCATTATTTATTGTGAGACGCTCTATTATATTTACATTGTAATCCATTCTGGCTCCATAGAAGCCGAATACTAATATTTCCCTATTCTTCCTCATATCTTTGTCAACCTTGCATCACATGATCTGCATTTCTGCACTTTCCTTTGCAACTCTTGATGCTTCAACCAATGGTACAAGGTTGAATCTCTTCCCTATCAAATGGAATTTGGAATCAATATGTAACATACCCACACACTGATTAATTGTAGAATCTTATCATCTTTCTATAAATACCTTTCACACAACACTCTCTAGAACATGTTCTTATGCTTAATAAGAATGCCTAGTTAGGAAGCTCATCCTATCTTTATTTGTCAAAATATTGCACTTCAAGTGTGCCTCTAGGATTATGCATAGGTATATCCTAATCATATATAATCTTCCTTTCACAACAATCACCTTTGACACTCACCTCTATCATCTAGGAAGGGTTTTCCAAACTTTGACAATATTTGGAAAAATCTTCACATTGAGTGGTTACACAGTTCACATAATCCAATTCCACTTTCTGTTACTTCCTCAACCAACTTATACAATCTCTTCCATGTTTCCATTAATTTGATATTCAACCCTAGGCTTGAATTTACCTGATTATACCTCTAATTTTGCACCATGTGCAAGCAACCATTTTTGTTAGATCTATGCATAGTATATAAATTTGTCAGTTAATGCTACAAGTCATTGTTTATCCCAATTGAAGGAAATAGGGAAACCCATCAAAAATACAATTCCTTATATGCATTACTCTTTGAAACATATCTCCATCGAATATACTCATGCCCCAATCTGAGTTATGAGTGAAAAGTTACAACATTTATAAGTTGCAATTCACACTCTTTTGGTGCTATAGAAATATATTTATTGATTTATGGAAAATTTACTTACACAAATCAAAATTATGGGTTGACATGTGTCTTCTACTCCTCAACACCTTTCCAACAAATATTGTTTTTCTCAAATATGAGCTCTGAACTTAAAGTTATGGTCTGAAGAAGTTTAGGTTGTTTTACCCAAATTACCCTTGTATGCTACAAATGTTTTATTTTTCTTCCAACACACTTTCAGGTACCCATAACCAAATTATGACTCCACCGTTGGATTCTATGGGTCATAATATTTCCATCGACTACTCCTATGCCCCAAATGAACTTCTGAGCATGGTGTTATTCCCTCTCGAAGTAAAATTGGTGCCAAAATTTTACCCTCACTATTTTGGTTGTAACTTCTTCATACAAGCTCTGTTTTGTGAACTGTTTAGCTCATTGGATAGCTCTTTCTGAGTTCTTTTATATGAGATGTAGAGACAGAGTGTACTTTTGTACACTCTAATGTTTTGGGGTTTTGTTGGCTAAAAACGTTGTTTAGGGCCTCAAAAATGCCTTGCAAGTTAATGACCTTCAAAAACCACAAAACAATCACATAAAACCAAATTTTTTACTACCATAAAAACCCTTTAAATCTGAACCATTGATCTCAAATTAGGAGAAAAAATAATTGTTGATCTAAATCTATCGAAGATCGACAATTTCCTTTGGATGTGCACAAATCCTTCCCCAATCTTTCGATGCGACCATCGACCATCGACCTAACTCCCTAACAATGGATTTGCACACAACTCTAAATTGGTTGAATCAACCATTGGTCATTGGCAATTTGAACTCCTCATTGATTTAGTCGATGCCCGACCATCAGCCCATCAAAAATCAACAATCCCCGACATATATCGAAAACACTTCCACTTCTAGGTTCGCGTGGCATGACACATAGATGTTGATGTGGCATGACACGTCATCCTGAGGTGTCAACTTTGGTGACATAGCATGACACATGGATGTTTTCATGTCATGACATGTGGATAATGATGTCATCATCGTCTTCCCTCAATTGGCCATCAACCAATTCTCTTGGATGACCAGAACACTTTGTCGAATCAGTCGATACCCAACCATTGGCGCATAGGTCATCAATGACTTCTCTTTCTTGAATTGAAACACTTTGTTGAATTCATTCAATGCCTGATCATCGGCCCATCGACCAACAATGATTTTTTTGGAAATTAAACATACTTCATCGGATTCCATTGACATCGACCATTGGCCATCGAGGATAATCTCTAGACACGTGAAATTTTTTTCAAATCCTACCAACCCCAACCATCGACCATCAACAAGTTTTGTTGGTGAGTTTTCACACTTAGTAAATTTGGAAAAAATCTGTCGATCCTCAACTATCGGTCGTTGATGATCGGAGAATTATTTCGGCCAAACTCAACCCTTCACCAAAATCATTGATCCAACCATTGACTATTGACGGAATATTTCGATGAACTCCAACACTTAGAAAATTTTCGAAATTCCTCTGATTAATTTGGACTGTTGATATGATCCCTTTCAAAAACCCTTGAAATGAATCATGGTTGTTGATTTCATCAACCTTTCAAATGGATGATACCTTATGGATTTTTTAATTTATCATGGTGAATTTTGGTCATCGATCTCAACTGTCGATTCACCAAACTACTTGCAACTCTATATGCAGCCATTACAACTCAAATTTTGACAATTCCAAGTCGAATTAGGCTCTACAACTTTACCACTCTACTCCATTAACCTTATTAAACTATCCGGAGTCGTTCAAAATAGTATATTACTCGTGAAATTGAGGATTTCACTTTGAACTTTACTAGCGAAAGGAAATAGGATTAAGTAGGAGAATAAAGCAAGAGAATAAAGAAGGAGGATAAAGTGGGAGAAAGGGAAGGACAATAGTTTGGCATGAAAAAGCAGAGATACGCGCAAAAGTAGGAAGAGAAATATTCGAGAAGGAAAAAACAGCATGCAGACACAAAAGAAGGAAAAGCACACCCGAACAAAGAGTCAAAATGATTTTTAATGAGTCATAATGAATTGTAATTGGGTTTTTGGGTTAAGAAAGTAGGGTTTTGAGCCCTAGAATCCATGTATAAATATGTAATGGGTTAGATAGAAAATGGGTTCACAAGGAGAGTGAGAGAATAGACTGAGGATGAGCAAGAGTCTACGTTTGAAAGTTTAGGGAGAGTTGCAGAGAGAGGCTTGCACTGTAGAGTGGCTAGGAAAGATGGAGAGAGACATATCCTGATATATCTATTGTAAGCGCAGTGTGCAAGCCTGGAATGATTACAGAAAACATAATAAAGAAGCTAGTCATTGTGGACGTAGCCCAAATTTCGGTGAACCATGTTAATTGCTGTTTGCTTGTATTTTCATGTGATTGTTGATGAATAGTATGTTTATGCATTTTAGGCTAGATCTGTCTATTATATGATCATTGCACAACAATTATATATGTTATGGGGAATAGTTTATGTTGCAATTTGCAATATAATGGTACTGTATAACTGAATTCACTAAGTAACCAGGGAATAACATACACAGAATAATGCGCATAGAGTATATAAGTAAGAATGAATAAGATGATCGTCTCTCATCTCCTCACTACTGCAGAAACTTGGTTCATGCAACCCCAATAAATGCCTCGAGTGAGACTTCACTTGCATGCAAGTGATGCCAAAAGGGATGGTATATGAAGGGTTTTTTTGGTTAATATAACTTGAACCTAGGGTATTACAACCATGCGCCAACAGGTTGGGTAGGTCAAGAGGAAGAGAGTTGAAGGAAATTCAAGATAGTTGTAGAGGAATACCAGTGGGTTGTGAGTTTTTGAGATGTGAGTGGGTTGTGAGAGGCACCCTTCTCTTGTGGATTCCTAGCCCCAACTTGAGGGTGACTTGTTGTTGATCTTTGGAACAATAGGTCTATGGTCAGGTGGAATGTCCTTCCCAAGAAGTTGGTTGCACAATTTTTTTTTAAATATAAGTGTTTATCTATATTCCGAGTTATCTTATGATTTCTATGGATGTGCATTTTATCATGTGTATGAGAATGGTTTTTATGTGCTATTGTAGATGATTATTTGGATGCATTACATTCATTTAGAATGTTGTAGACATATTTAATTTATGGGTATCATAATCTAGTTGAATATGTGTTTAATTCGTAGTTGGTAAGCTATATGAATTAATTAGCAAACAAAATTTTTGGATTTATGTGTTTTTTTGCAAGTAATGTCCCTTGGTTAAGCTAGGGAATGTTACAAAGTGCATGGGATATTCATGCATCTCCCATGCATTGGGAAATGGTGTAACCTTAAACCTTGGTCTTCCAAGCCTATGCATGATTTTTTAATACTTAGTCACATAAAATTGTATGATTGTGTCTTTGATATTCATGCAGTTCATCGAGAACCCTAGTAGGTGATTTTACAAGCCAAAAGGGGATTAATTTTAAAAATTAAATGAATGAAAACATAGATCGAGAGAAAATCACTAACTTGGTGGAAACATAATCATAATTTGATGGTCCAAACTCCTAGAATAAGCAAAAAAAGTTTAAAGCTTCTCCACTCTACTCTGAAGCTGAATCATGAAAATGGATTTCAAAAATTCAAATTCACCCTATTTATTGATGTTTTAGACCAAATTTCAATTGGAAATTTCAGGATCATCCTACATCCATTTTTGGTACCATCAACACCATCAATTTTAGTTTTTTTATCACTCTCACATTGTCAATTTTATGTTGTGTACAATAATTTCTCCAAGAAGCCATTTTTTTCGTCATTTACCATTTTTGGTGGATCTATTGCATGGTAGGATTTCATTACACTATCATATGGGTTTAGTATCACCCTATGATATATTTCATTTAAGCCTATTTCCACCCTCAAAATTTTCCATATGTTCCCCCCCATTTCGGTAAATGTCTTATCCCCTCCAAATAGTTGATCGCTTCATCAAAATGGTAGTGCTCATCCTTCCATGGGTTTCCCTAGTTTAGCACACTTGGTATGTTGGTACCCATACCATTTTCTCTTGTAGGATTTAGATTCCTCATAGTTTATGCATACATAGATAAGCCTCATGCATTGTTATTTTCAATTTTTAGCCTTTACCAACTTGAATCTCAAGCAATTACATTTTTCTTTGTTTTACCACATTGTTGATGAACCGTTGTTTCCTTGTATCCTTGTTTAAAGATACCTATACCCTCAATCACATATTCATTCTTTTTAGGGAGACACACCTTGTGTGCATCCTTAATTTCTATCCAATTGTTATCATGGTCCTCATGCACAATTTAGAACTAATTGGTCACATTTGGCACTTGTCTCCTCATTGTAACATGAAGAACAATACCATTATTTTATTCTTTTTAAAATATAAAACACCAAAAACAAGTTGGAAAATTCAAAACTACAAAAACATCATAAAGTTTTAGAAACCAAAAATGGTAAAGAGAAATCATTGTTGTATTACTTAATTTAGCATCACTTTCAAGTTGGGTAGCAATTAGAGTCACCCTTGTTTGGAGCATTACTATTGTGTCGCATTTCCCCGTGTTCATGCAAGTTTCATTAGGCCTTGAGTCTCATCTATCATCATTTAATTGTTAGGTTAATATTGACTCGATTAAGAGTGGATTAGATTAAATGTAGTTACCAACTTGACAAGAACCCTCCAGAGTTCTCATTTTTAAGAGGTTGCATTTAGTGGTTATTTTTACCCTTGTTTCAACAGGAGTAGCACCATTTTATGGAGGTATTTTTTTGACATTTTGAATCTTCTTATCTATAAAGTATCCACATTTTTCTTTTAAATGTTGTTTTTTCACTTGTTTTTATTTTTATGTAGAATGTATAATTTTTTTTCAATGGTTGTTTTTTCTTATTTTTCCATTTTTTCAATGTTTTTTATAAGAAAAGAAAAAAAGAGCTAAAATTTGTTATTTTTAACATTATTAAACGTTATATGTCATTTATTTGTTCAAAGTTCCATTTTTTTATCTATTCATATAGTATTAATTAATTTAGGATGTCATACATTTTAAATACAATGAGAAATATTGTTTTTTAATACTTTTTTAGTTTTTTTTTTTAATAAAATAGATCTTAACTGGGCATTGGACAATTCCCAAAACACCGTGAGATGAAAGAATTTGTCATCTTTGTGACACTAAGAGGGTAGAAGATGAAAAACAATTCCTTCTAGATTTCCCTACCTGTACCCATATTAGATCCAAATTTAAAAATATTTGCCACAATATACACCTTCCTAACCTCCTAAGTCATAAAAACTATGGTGATGTTGGAACACTTCTCTCAATGTTTTTTTAGCATAGAAATACAATTTTAAAGAAGTTGAAGTAATCTCTTACCTTATTAAGGATCGATAGACTAATTGGTCTCAGTGGACATTATTCATCATCATATATTGATGTTATATCTACATGAATGGATATTCTCCTGATTTGGATAAGACTTTCAAGGCTCCCTCTAGTTCTTTGGTCAAAAAAAGTTTTCAAGGAAACTGGAAATGCTCTAAGAATTTTCTATGAAGCATATTTGTCTTTTTATGAATTAAGGTACATGGGTTTGGATTGAATATTGGTTGGCTTGGACTTAAGAAGGGGTCTAGCAAAGTATATGGAAATTCAAAGGGTTTTGATAATTGTCACTGAACTATCAACTATGAAGGTGTTTTGTTCAAATGAAATAGGTGCCATATTTATGGACACATAGTAGATTATTGTAGTTATCCAAATTTTATGAATTTTTAGGCTTGGAAGAAGCAATAAAGTATTGAGGAGGGGATTACAAACCTCAAGGAATATAGACAAAGTGGGGGATGGTGTGGATTTTGGTTGTCCATATGAAACTCCTCTAGTGACTATTCATCAAACCTCAAACACTAGCTAGCATATGAATCTGAGCATGGAAACCATTAGCAATAGGATTACTCATCCAAGTCCATACCACCTTCTACTCTGGATAAAAATAAAATTCTCTAAAAAATTGATTTTTGGGGCATGGGGTAATGAAGTATAAAAAAAAGGTTATGAACACCTAAATTATTTTGCTTCTCGCCCTCTCTAGGATGAAAAAAAAACGATCCATCCCCACTCATTCCTATACTAGGGATAGATAAGACCCCAAAAATGGAAAATTCCCTAATCAAGACCTCTGTAAACTCAAGTATGGACTAAGGAATTATGGATACATGCAAAGAGTTATCCTCCATGGAAACCTCAAAATATAATTTCAGACCAATGAGGAAAGGTACTATTGACTTCCTAGGGAAGGTGGTAGGAGGTTTGGGTTTCCTAAATGAGAAAGGAAAAAAATATCCACACATAGGAAGGAAATCATATATTCCCTTATCTAAAAAAACAATAAATTTCAGAAATTATATGTGGTAAACAGTTGATGATCTTTTAAATACTTGGTTGAGTTTTAAGCATGTCTTCAATTACCACATAGGAATTAAGAAAAGAAGAAGAATTTAATGAAAGAATATTGCAGCCATCACAAATAATGTAGATCAGAAAATAGACATAAGGAACATAAAACCATAACAACAAGCTTTATAACGGAGTTTGACAAGGTTGCCTACGTCTTCGGGCCTTTGTCTCTGTGGGGAAGGCTTTCTTATTAATTTTAAATTCTTCAAAATTACATCAAAAATTCATCAAAAGGATTACAAAATAGTTTGGATGCGTTCTTATCGACCTCAAGAATCCAACACAACCGACAACACTGAAAAAGGTTGAGCGTAGCTCCTGGAAATGGCATGCAAAGTTCGCTTCCTCAATGGCTTCCCTACATAAAAATGGCTTAGGCTTCATGAATTATTCAACACTTCTCCTATTATGAAATTGTTTGGACTATCAAAAACCTTTGGTTTATGTAGATTTTGAGTTGGGGTTCACCTCCCAAGATCTGGCCTCAAATTGGGCTCTAGATCCCCCATTAATGGGCAAAATCCACCAAAATCAACATAATAATCCAAAAAAATCATATTATAAATTCCAAAACCCAAAATCCAACAAATATTGGGTGTAACCCCCTTTCTTAGGGCCCCTGGTCATATGGGAATTTCCATATGACTGAGCGCTAGGCGCTAGCCCCAAAACTCTAGTCTCACCCTTTGCTCTGGTCATATGGTGGACATGTGTCTCGTGGTTAGGCCCCCTCATGGCCTACCTCCTGGTGCTAACTCTTGGTCCATAGCCCCCGATCGGTTAGGCTATCCCTCTCCAACCGGGGCTTATCCCAAAAAATGCGCCCATATCCACTTTAAATTTAAATCTTTCCATATTTATAACAAGAAATACATGTATGTTGGTTGGTTGGCACTTGTTTCAAAAACTTGGGCTAGGTGGAGGTCGCATGGTCGATTCTCACGGAGATAAAACAAAATTTTGAACCAGACCACATTGGCCAAATCTAGGGTGCCATGTGGTGCCCTATGATTGGGCCATGTGTCACCCTGTGATTAGATCGTATAGTCCAATCATTGACACAGTCAACGCATAGTCATCACCATGTCACTGTCATGTCATCCTGCCACGTCACTACCATACAACCACGTGTCGTACCCCAAACCTTCCACATCAGCATCTGTACTACCAATTCACCTGCCTAGTCAACTTCCATGTTAGCATCCATACCGCCACATCACCCTACCATGTCACTATCGTACAACCACGTGTTGTACCCTGATCTTACCATGTCAGCATTTGTACAGTTCCATGTGTCACGTCCATATAGTGCCATGTGTCAATTTTGATTGATCCACATCGACCCTTGAAAATGCCAAAAAAAGAGTGACACATGTCACTTCATCATGATGGCATGTGTCCCTACTGACGTCATCATGACTTCATGCTGATGTACTGCTAACATCAACAGTACAACATGTTGACGTTTTTCCATGTTTGGGAAATCGATCAGAACGCAATAACTTTCGCATACCGTGTCCATTTCTGGAAAAAATTATATGGTCAGAATCGGCGCAATGAGCCTGACGTAATGGTGTTGGTTTCTTATGATTTGGATAACTTTGATTTTTAGGCATTCCTTGATCCATTTTGGATCATGCCTCCCCATTAATACCTTTTGGTACTCCAAAAGGATATTAACCAGCCATCAAGTGCAGGATAGGCCACCCCACTTGTCCTTTGTTTTTAAACTCTTTCCTGTGCACTTTTCGCATCATAATCAATTTCAAAACAACCATGACAACTAAAATCATATTGTTAGCCACTTGAACTCGTTCACATCTTACTGAAGACACTACCATCCATGTTGAAAACATTAGCAACGATAACATTAGAAATATGACTGCAAATGAACTAATATGTTTGATGTGTTTGCACAACATTAGCTTATCTTGAAGCAAAGTATGATTGAATTTCCATTCTACAACCATCTCATGTTCATGCTTAAAATCGATTGCTTTACTTGGCACAATTATAGGTATGTTTCTTTCATAAGTTTCCTTCCTTAATTGTTCCATTGTTTGAAGAGATTGATTTGATTTTATGTGATGAGCATGTACAACATATTCATTTCCTTCTTTAGTTAAGTGATATTGATTATGTTCCCTGTAGAATATTTCTTTGTGATCATACAATTAAGGGATTCCTAAGACCATTCCACATTCATTTAGTGGCACCACATCACACATTACCTCATCCAAAAACTTTGATGAAATTGCAAACTTTAAAGTGCATTGCTTTGTTATGTGCAATTTATGATTGTTTCTTATCCATTTAAGTGAGTAAGTTTTATGATGTATCTTAGTTTTCAATCCCAATTTCTTAACCACTTCTTCTGAAATTAAGTTAGATTGAGATCCACTATCTATCAATGTATCGATCTTAGTATGCTTCATTGTGACCCTTAGATGAAACAACTTACTTCTTGAATCATAACCATCGCCAATTTTACCAGACAAACCAACTGTTGCGATATTAGTTTCATCACCTAAATCATACCCCAAGTCTGTTGGTCGTGCTATTGTTGCAACTATTTGCCTCCCTTTCCTTTCTTTGAACCACTTTCATCTCTTCTCTGGGTGTAATTGCAATAAATGGTCATCATCATTCCCTTCTTTCTTGCAATGCTTGCAAGAGAGCTTCTCTTCCTTCACGGTTGTTGAACTTTCTTTCTTTCCATTCCCCTTTCATTTGTCTTCTTTTCTTGAAGATGATTCCCTTGATACACCAACTCCTATTTTCCCTGCTTCAATATATGTTGCTTGAACAAAAACCTCATCAATATTAGTAGGTCCAAACATAAATATAGTGTTACGAATATGTGCAGGTAAACCTCATATATACTTCATAAGAGTTTCTTGTGTATGTAATGGAATATTTAACATTAATGTCATATTACAAAATTCATCCATGTATTATTGCATCGTTTTTCCTTTTCTTAGTTTAAGACTTTGCCATTCAATTAAATCCTTTTCCTTATAACCCAAAGGATAAAACTTCTTTCTAAATGCAAAAAAAAAAAACTTGCGATGATGGAAATACATTACCAACTTGTTGAGTACCATGTTGCAACTTACTCTGCCACTAGATGAGTGTTGTGCCTACAAGACGAAGCGATGCCAATTTGATTTGGGTTTTCTTCATTGTTGATTTGTTGCACAGTGTAATAAACTTCCATCTGTCTGACCCAGTTATCAAGCCTCTCAACATTTACTTCTCCATCATACATGGGAAATTTAAATTTTCCATCAATCTTAAGTAATGGCATGTTAGATTTATGTTTATGGGAATGAGAATGTTTTCTTGCAGAAGTGGTATGTGAACTTGTACTTGAAGAAGAAGAAGATGGAGATGATGGAGGTGAAGGAGGAGGTTTAGGAGGGTCCTCTCCTTCTTCACTTTTGTCCTATTTTGACAATTCCCCTTGAAAAGGCCTCTTCCGTTCTAAGTAATCATCATATAATACCTTTACCATCTCTGACATGGTGAAGAAAGTCTTTTGAAAATCTATCTCGTTCTGAGACATTCCTTCTTTAGATGCCATCTTATCACTTTGAGATGTCCTCTTTCTTGATCTAATCTCAAGATTCCCTTCTACAAGCTCGCCTTCACCACGACCTAGCTTTTCCCTGGTAATCATGCAATCTCAAACAATCAACTTTCAACTTGCTATGATACCACTTCATCCAAAATGATATTTTAAAGGCTTGGTTGAGTTTTAAGCATGTGTTAAATTACCACTTAGGAATTAAGAAAAGAAGAAGAACTTAATGAAAGAATAATTTAGCCATCATAAATAATGCATATCAGAAAATATACATAAGTAATAGCAAAACATAACAACAACCTTGATAACGGAGTTTGACAAGGTTGCCTACGTCTCTGGGCCTTTGTCTCAGCAGGGGAATCTTTATTATTAATCTTAAATGCTTCAAAAGTACATCAGAAATGCATCAAAAGGATTACAAACTAGTATGGTTTTGTTCTTCTTGACCTAAAGAATCCAACACAACTGACGATACTGAAAAATGTTGAGCGTAGCTCCCGGAAATGGCCTCCAAAGTTCGCTTCCTTAATGTCTTCCCTACATAAAAATGCCTTAGGCTTCATGAATTCTTCATCATTTATCCTATTCTGAACATTTTTGGACTGTCAAAAACCTATGGTTTATGTATATTCTAAGTTGGGGTTCATCTCCCAACTTCCTCCCAAGATCTGGCCTCAAATCGAGCTCTAGATCCCCCAATAATGGGCAAAATCCACCAAAATCAGCATAATAATCCAAAAAAATCATATTATAAAGTACAAAACCCAAAATCTAACAAATATTGGCTGCAACCCCCTTTCTCCAGGCCCCTGGTCATATGGGCATTTTCATATGGCCTAGCACTAGGCGCTGGCCCCAAAACTCTGGTCCTGCCCTTTGCTCTAGTCATGTACTGTCCATGTGTCCAGTGGTTAGGCCCCCCCACACCCTACCTACCAATGCTAACTCCTGGTCCATAGCCCCTAGTTGATTGGGCTAGCCCCCACCGTCTGGGGCTTATCCTAATAAACACACCCATATCCACTTTAAATTTAAATCTTACCATTTGTATAACAAGAAATATGTGTAGTGTGGTCATTTGGCACTTGTTTCGAAAACTTGGTCTAGGTGGAGGTCACATGGTCGATTCTCACGGAGGAAAAACAAATTTTTTAACCAGCCCACATTGGCCAAATTCGGGGTGCCATATGGAACCCTTTGAATGGGCCACATGTCACCCTGTTGTTGGACTGTACAGTCCAGTCAGCACACAGTCAATGCCATGCCACTGCCCCGCTAGCCTACCATGTCACTACCGTACATCCATGTGTCATACCCTGAGCCTGCCATGTCAGCATCCATAATGACAAGTCACCTGCCTAGTCAGTTGCCACATTAGCATCTATACATCCATGTCACCCTGCCACATCACTACCATATAGACACGTGTTGTACCCTGAGCCTTCCACATCAACATCCGTACAATGCCACGTGTCAATTTTTTATTGGTCCACATCAGCCCCTGAAAATGACAAAAATGAGTGACACATGTCACCTCCTTATGATACCATGTGTCCCTACTGACGTCATCATCACGTCATGTTGACGTACTGCTGATGTCAGTAGTACATCCTGTTGACTTTGATTAGTTGACTTCTTTGCCTGTTTGGGAAATCGATCATAACGTGATAAATTTCGCATACGGTGTCCATTTTTCAAAAAAAATATATGGCCAAAATCGGCACGACGAGCACGGCACAATGGCGTTGGTTTCATCCAATTCCGAGAAATTTGATTTTTAGGCCTTCCTGAATCCATTTTGGATCATTGATTGGGGATCTTAGAGAATCTTCCCCTAAAGATGATCTAAAATGATTTTCTTATCCCTATTTTTTCAAGGGTTGGCCAATCCATATAGAAATATCCCTTAAAAGTAGAGACAAAAAATTTGTTTGTGATATTGTTAGAAGAGGTTATGACTGATGTAGAGAAAATCACTCTTGAACTTTTAAAACTTCTTGGGAGTTGGGATTTTATCTTTATTGATGTTATAGGGATATTTGGGGGGAACATCACTGGGTGGAAGAAATATCATTTTACCTTTACTAATTCGTGATATTTTACGATAGGCCTAGGGACCTCTATATTCTCTCTGCATATTGGAAAACAAACCACTCTCCTTAATATCTATGGACCTTATTTGGATAGGGTGAAATATTGGGACAAGATTTTCAAAATGGATTCGATCCATAATGGTTTAGTTGTGGTAAAAGGGATTTAATTTTTTCCATGGGAGATTTAGAAATTCGGAGACTAGCTACCCAAATGGATTGCCTATCTAATTACTTTGTCAAAAAATTGGAAGAAGTGGGATCGTTGGATATTGAACCTACTAAACTATCTCCAACATGGAACAACAAGAGGATAGGAGAGGCATGCATAATGAAGAGGCTAGATCATTTTTTGAAATATGAAGCTTTCCTTGATGAAGTCATTCAAAATAAAGAATGGGTTTCCTCGAGAGGATATTTTAACCATAATCTTGTTCCATTGGAAGTAGCACATGCATAAGAGAAACTGACCATCCCCTTTAAATTGAACCTATAATGGTCAAGGATGAGTAATTTATAAGTAATATTAAAGAGGCATGGAAACTGTATGATGAATCCTTGAGAGAATTTGTCTCCATACAATTTCATCAAAATTTGAAAAGAGAAAAAAAGGTAGTAGTTCAATGGGTGAAATAAAAGAAACATGAGGATGAAAGAATTCTTAAGGAAATGGAGGAATCCTTAGAACAACTTTACAATAGTGAATGATTTCGATATATGTCTAAGGAGTAGAAATCAGAGGTAAAATTACTTGAAGATAAAAAGAGACATATCATATTGGAAAAAAAGACAAATAATGAAGGATCAATAGTAGGGTTTTGTGGCTATAGGTAGGTGATGAGAACTCAAAATTCTTTCATAGATATGCAAATTACATGAAGAACATAAATTGTGTATGGGAAATTGAGAAAGAAGATGGATGAAGGTACACAAATTTCAAGGATATAGTTGTATGAGTTAACTATTTCATAACTCTCTTCAAAGAGAATTGTTCAGCCACTATAGAAAAGGTAATACTATTGTCAAACTCTTTTCCAAGATTTGTCAATTATAATGAAAATCAAGCCTTAATGGAGGAAGTTGGAAAATAGGAATTGCAAGTGATCTTACAGAACTTTCAAAGGAATAAAGTGTAGGGCCACATGGCCTCCCTATGGAATTCTTCTTGGGATATTATAATTCTATAAAATAATATCTATGAAGGGTGGTTGAGATTACAAGAACTTTAGGAAAGATCCTTGGAGCTCTCAATACAAACTTTATAGCACTAATCCCAAAGTTGACAACCCAACATCCCTTAAAAAAATTGGGCCAATATCTTGATGCAATTGCATATATAAAATCATCTCTAAGGTGATTTATAGAAGACTTAAAAGGGTTTTGTTGAAGCATATTTCTGGTGAATAGTTTTTGTTTTTAGAGGGAAGGAAGATACATGAGGCAGTAGGCATTTCTCAAGAGGGACTCCATTCAATAAAAATCAAGAACCAAATATTGATGGTGGCCAAAGTGGAATTATCCAAAGCATATCATAGAGTAATATGGCTATACCTTAGACTAATTCCCATTCATTTGGGTTTCTATTATTAGTTTTTTTCTTAGGTGATGAATTGTATAACCTATGTATATTTTTCTATATGAATAAATGGGGAAACATCCCCTTTATTTATGATAGAAAGAGGCCTATGACAGGGGCTCCTTTTGTCCCCCTTAATTTTCCTTTTAATTGTATAAGGTTTGAGTAGGTTGATAAAAGAGCCCACTACAACTTGTAGCTTCAAAGGGGTTAATATTGGATCATCTTGCAATATCACACACCTACTATTTGTTGATGATATTATAATTTTATATGAAGTTTCATGATAAATATTTGAGAAATTTAAGGAAATTATGGAACCTTTTTGCATGGCTATGGATATAAATATTAACTTAGAGAAGTCAAGAATATCACTTTAGGGTATACATGAGCAGGAAAAAAATTACATTACTCAATTTTTTCCATACAATTTAGTTGATTTAGATCTAGGTCTGGAATACTTAGGAATACTTAGGGTTCCATATGAAGCCAAATATAAGAAATGTGATCATTAATGGTTGATTGCAGAAGTGGAAAAAAAATATAAACACATGGTGCAACATGTGGTTATCTAGAGGGGGGTGCTTGGTCTTGATAAAAGTAGCATTAGAAGAATCTCCAGTATAATAGATGTTTCTAGCATGTATTCCAAAAAGTGTTATGGAAGTTATTAGATGACTATGTTAGAAATTCATTTGGATAGTAGATCAAGGGGAAAAAAGGTTTTTCCCTGGCATCATGGAAAAAGCTATCCCTCCCAAAGGAAAATGAAGGTTGGGGACTAAACAATACTTTCTTCTTCTCTAAAGCACTAAAAACAAAAAAAACATGGATATTAATTCAAGGAATGGAGCTATGGGTATAGGTAATAAAATAAAAATACATAGTTCAAGACTTTGTCAAAGAATGGGTAAGTAATCCTATCAAAAGAGGAAAAAATTATTCAATTATTTGAAAAGATTCCAACTCTACTTTTCATCTGATAGGAAATTAGTCAATCTGGTGAGTTGGGACAAGAGACAAAGTATATATTGGCCTTGATCCATGGGTTGGTAGCAAAGGAATGAACAAGTTATCTCCCCAGATGATACATGAGCTGAGAAGCAAATGGTATTATAGACTAAGATATATTGTAAATTGGGACATGTCAGCTATGTGGCATCAACATTGGTTATCATGGAGGGAAATTGGTCTTGGGGAAGAGGATGCAATAAATTGGTAGATATACATAGAATTATTAAAATATAGAAATGTTAGGATAAGAGAAGATGAGGATCATATTGTTTGGACTCTAAATCCATCTAGATACTATGTTCCAAATTTTTGATACAAAGCACTAGTCGAGGAAGGAAGAAGGGAACACCAACTTTGTTGGTGGAGACTCATATGGAAATTAAAGTGCCCATCAAAATAAAAAATATTCATGTGGTTGATACTAAATAATAGGGCTCTTACTTAGGACATCCTATAAAAGAGGGATTATGTTGGACCTAGTTGGTGTAGTTTATGTCAACATGCATAAGAACCAAATGTTCACATCATCATGACCTGTCCATATAAAAAAGAGATTTGGAAGGAAGTGGAAGGAATGGTAGGTGTAAAAAATGTATGGGCAGGAGAAGACATTCAAGAGGTCTTCACAACCTAGTGTTCAAATAGTGATACGAGAATAATCATAGCTCTCCCCTTAGACATTTCTTATGGAGTTTGGTTAGACAGAAACTAAAAGTGTTTGAGGACTAAGGAACAATACCCCTAAAATGTGTTGTATAAGCACTAAAATTATAAATTCTTACCCATAGGTTCAAGAAAATCAAATCTCCCATAATCTAAAAGAAGAGGTAATAAATAGAGACATATCTTGGGAATATTTGTATGGTTCAT
>JASDQU010440048.1:10899-36640 GCA_032191745.1 Picea mariana | reverse complement strand
ACTAAGATATATTGTAAATTGGGACATGTCAGCTATGTGGCATCAACATTGGTTATCATGGAGGGAAATTGGTCTTGGGGAAGAGGATGCAATAAATTGGTAGATATACATAGAATTATTAAAATATAGAAATGTTAGGATAAGAGAAGATGAGGATCATATTGTTTGGACTCTAAATCCATCTAGATACTATGTTCCAAATTTTTGATACAAAGCACTAGTCGAGGAAGGAAGAAGGGAACACCAACTTTGTTGGTGGAGACTCATATGGAAATTAAAGTGCCCATCAAAATAAAAAATATTCATGTGGTTGATACTAAATAATAGGGCTCTTACTTAGGACATCCTATAAAAGAGGGATTATGTTGGACCTAGTTGGTGTAGTTTATGTCAACATGCATAAGAACCAAATGTTCACATCATCAT
Source organism: Picea mariana (assembly GCA_032191745.1). NCBI lineage: Eukaryota > Viridiplantae > Streptophyta > Pinopsida > Pinales > Pinaceae > Picea > Picea mariana. The sequence goes on along the minus strand of JASDQU010440048.1, from coordinate 36,214 downwards.
GACCTGTCCATATAAAAAAGAGATTTGGAAGGAAGTGGAAGGAATGGTAGGTGTAAAAAATGTATGGGCAGGAGAAGACATTCAAGAGGTCTTCACAACCTAGTGTTCAAATAGTGATACGAGAATAATCATAGCTCTCCCCTTAGACATTTCTTATGGAGTTTGGTTAGACAGAAACTAAAAGTGTTTGAGGACTAAGGAACAATACCCCTAAAATGTGTTGTATAAGCACTAAAATTATAAATTCTTACCCATAGGTTCAAGAAAATCAAATCTCCCATAATCTAAAAGAAGAGGTAATAAATAGAGACATATCTTGGGAATATTTGTATGGTTCATCACAAGCGACCCATCCTAGGGGCGAAGCAGCATGGATATTACACATCTCTACAAAACAAAAAAAATCCTTCAAAGGAGGAGTTGGTCAAGAGACAAATAAATATTGTTAGTGGATGGATCTTACACTAGTCTTGATGTTGGCTCAATAATTTGGGGTATCACAAACAAATTTCCGGTGAATCACTTTTAGTTATTCAATGGATGCACAAGGAAGTATTGTTGAGGAATTTCACCCTACAACCTTTGTTTTATGATGTTCAAAATCTAAGTACATATTTCTAACATATTTCATTGTCACACATCTAGAAGGATAGGAACAAGATAAAAAATGGTCTTTCAAAAACCAATTTGGGACTCAACTACAATGCATGGATTATTTTTTAATAGTGAGATGGATACATATATGAATATACCCATGACTCTTGGGTGCAATATTAATTATGTTGTTTCAATTTTTTGGTCTAAGCTATAGTGAAAATATGCAAACAAAGGATCAATAAAAGAAGGATATTTCTTATTATTTTGTTTATGTTGAAACAAATATCATACACATGTAATTTTTTTGATACATTATGTATAATTTTTGTAAAAAGAGACATGATAAGGATAGATATGTCACTGGCTCTATAAGCCATCAAGAATGCTTTCAACATTTTGTTTATATTAATAAAGTTCCATGATTTTATATATATATATATATATATATATATATATATGAAAAAACACAAAAAAATGGAGAAAAAGAAAGAAAGAAAAGTAAATCATAATACAACATAAATCCCTAGAGTGCCCTCAATTCTTAAAAAACATTCCCTTAATTATTTTTAAAATAAAAAAATAAACACTTAAAAAAATCATTAGAAAACTTTTTTAAAGGTAAAATTGAAAAAAAAACAATAAAAAATGAAAAAGAAATTAAAAAAAAAAAAATAACCAAATGAAAAAAAACACAAATTTCTTGTTTTTGGTAGGTTGGGGAGCGATGGGTGGGGGAATGTTTCCCAAAATCACTACTTCCCCCACCTAGTTATCCAAAATAACCCCACTCTACCTCCCTTTTTCCATCCTTATACACACTTGCAAACGTGAGCTAAGTCTGGCTCACTTAGTGTGTCCTTGGAGGCACAATTCCTAGGTTCACAGCCCACACTGTCACTTTGACCGAAACCTCTTCCGTCTAGGCTCACTCTTAGGGAAGCCAAGGGGGGTAGTCCCTAGTTTCTAGATTAGTTTTAGAGTTAATTTCTAGGAGTTAGTTTTAATTTGTTAAGGCTTGGGGGGATTCTAACCTAAGATGCTAAGGCAACAATGCAAGGTGCAAGGGTTAGTATGTAAAGAAAACCTTTTCCTAGGGAAACTAAGACTAGTGCCTAAAGATTGGGCTTGGGGTCAACTAAGTTAAGGGGTTGTTCATTATAATTAGATTACAATATTACTTACAAAAGAATAACTTGATCAAATAAATATTAGACACAAGATTTACAATTCAAAGAATGCTAAAATACAACAACAAGCTAACCACTTTAATTATTTTGTGTTTGTATAGGATATAAAGAGATTAAAGCATCACATAACATTTACAAGATTGTCATCAACATATTACCACATCAACAAAGAGGATTTAAAGATTTAAGCACAAGTGTTATGAAGATGACTCACTCTTAGTTATTAAACCCTCAAGGTATTTATTAGATTAAGCCCAAGGTTGAGTTGTTAATCTTTCTTAAGATTGTTAAGTTTTATTAATCTTTCACCAAAGTCTCCTCCCCCTATTGCCAAATAATTGTTGGATGCTCAAGATAGTATAGCAACAAGGCTAACCCTAGCTTTCTCAGTCAGTCCTAAGACAAGAGTACTCCTGAAGAGGACACATCCTGTGCATCATGAGACAGTCCCCTGCCTACACCCTCTGTTGCATTCCTCAAGTCCCATTTTAGATGGTGAAGATGGTGGTATAAGGTACCCTAAAGAGTCTATTAAGTTATTATATGAATTAGGTAGACTTTTAGGAATATTTAAGAGTTTTTTAAGAGTTTTATGACACTTTTAAAAAGTGATTTAGTGACTTGGCCGAAACTCACTTCAGCCTTAAAGATGTGTTGATTAAGTTTATGAGATTAAGAGCATTAACACATATATGCTATGTGAGAGCAAGTCATTTGATTTCACAATTAGATAGCTTGCAAAGTAAAGAAAGAAAACAACAAGGGAAAGAACAAGTTGCCTATCAATGGAAAAGAGATAACTCACACTTATGTTATGTTCAAGAGTATTAAGACATGAGTATTAAGTATGAAGAAGAAAAAGATTTAAGTGTGCCTACTTATCAACTTATAAATGAAGTTACTTAGAGCATATGGCAAATGGCCTTAAAGAGATCTATGCAATAAAGAAGAACACCATCCACTTATTTAAGCAACTTAAACATTAAAGATTATAGATCTAAGCATGTAAAAGAAAAGATTTAACTTTGAAGTAAACTAAGAATGCATGAGATCTAGTTAAGTTGATTATGAGGCCCAATAGGCTTAAGCTAGAGAATTATTAAGTGTTAGATCTAGATCTAGAATATTTAGAGCATTAACCAATTAAATCTTTAACCACAAATTAAAACCCTAACCTCACCTTTTGGGGTATTCCTCTCCCAAATAGGTAGGCAATTAATTAAGTTTCTTAACTTAGAAAAGATTTAGACAAGAGAGAAAGGAAATCAAACAAGAAAAGGAAGCAAGAGAGAGGCAATCAAACAAGCAAACCCTAACCACATGTCCTAGGGTTTGGGAGATACCCTTTATCTCACAAACCCCCACATCCTAGGGGTTGGGAGATACCCTTTATCTCACAAACCCCCACGTCCTAGCTCAAAAAGGAAAAAATCAAGAAAGTAAAAGCAAGATCTAACCTAAATCCTAACTACCCCAAGGCTCACACATGGAAGGAGGTCGTACCACTCCTTCTCCCACAACTATGAGCTACTACAAGCAAGAAAAAGGGAGAAAAAATGACAAAAATACTTAGAAAATGAAGAAGGAAGGTTGAGAAATAAATACCAATCCCTTTGGCGGGTATTTGAGTGTTGTGTGGATGCCTTTGGGTATCCAAAAGCCCTCTCAACCAGATCTGAACCTACAAAAACCAGCAAGCTATGCTTGCTAGAAATGTTACACACAACAATACCAATGAAGAAAAACTTTTTCTTTTTTAGGGCAACAAATTTTCTTGAAAAATTTTGTGAAAAAATTATATTATGATGACCATACAACTATATTATGCTAGCTGAAATATGGATTGAAACAAAATATAAAGAGAAAGAGTAATAGAAGAAGACTGCTTGGAGTATATGTGAGTCTCAAAGAATAGACTTTTGCTCAAGGCACTTCTAATGAAACCCTTGAAGTTCAACCTGCAAAACTTAACACAATAGCATGCATACAATGGATAATATGGAGGGTTAAGATAATAAAGTGAAATACTTGCACCCTATCTAGCTAACCACATATATAGATTTACAAGACTACTCTTTGCAAGATCTACTCAAATAAAATACTTTACCTGAGTTCCATTCATGCAACCATCATATCAAATTGAAACAACTTTACCTCATGTGTTTGTAAGAACCAAAATACTTATAGCTCTTCCCAAATTCATCCAAATATTCTTTTGTTATTGCATCAAGAAATGGGATCTTGGAGAAACACTTGCTCCAAAACCCTAAGAGAAGAAAAATGAAAATGGATGGAATAGAGAGAGAGAGAGAGAGAGTGGAAAATCAAGTAGCATAAAACTAGCTCAAGATATGGTCAGTGAAAGAGTGAGGGGAGGGTTCCTTTTATACTTGGAGATGCAAACTCACCCCTCTTAGATCTATTTCAAGTGTCTAACACCAAGCAAAAGAGAAAATCCCTAGGCTAGGGCACACCATCTAGGGTTTGAATGATAGATCAAGGGTGTACATGGCATGGGAAGTGTTGGGATCACACAAAATTCAAGTGTAAATGTTATGGGATTCATGTCAAGGGAGAGTAAGAGGCCCCAAATAATTAAAAATCAATTTTTCCTTGGAGATCCACAAAGGGGGGCATAACTCTCCTTGGAGGGTGCAAATTTTGGGATGAGGGAAGGATTGGAGGGTGATATGTGAGGGAGAGTGTGTGGATCCACTCAAGTAGGTTATGTGGAGGCTGAAGGGAATGAAATAACATGATAGGGGGCCTCACTCAAGTCACAAAATCAATTTATTAAGGAAAAACGTCAATCCCCCTAGGGGGGCGTAACTTTTGAGTGTGGTGAGGGTTTAAGGGTGTTTAAAGGGCTGAAACAAGTTTGGGTGGTTAGGTTATGCTTAGGGAGTTTCTCTCTAACCTTATTTCATCATTTTACATCCTTCTAACTCATTATTAAAAATTTACAATTTTTCCATGTTTAGACTTTAGCAATTAAAATTGTTGTTTTAGACTGACTGACACTTCGGGTGGACAAACCCATGGATAAAGTTGTCCGAATGAGCTGAAACTTGGTCCATGGATGTGGGGGGTTATATTCCATTTATTTTGAGCACAAATACCCCCATCAAAATTCCAAGGACCTAGTTTTTACAATTATTGCTCAAAAATAATTAATTAATTAATTAATTAAACCTCCAAACTTAGGGAAATTTAATTAAAAATTAATTAATTAAAAAAGACTATACTAGACTCGATGGAATTTCGCAAAACTTTCTAAGATGTCTTGCATGGTCATTTACAATGATTCCCTATAATATTTACCAAAAGATAAACCCACCAGAACATCGTTCACCACTTTGGAGGAATTATTGCAAGTGTGAGGGAAAAACTCAAGGGAAATCAATAAGGATGAAAATCCCAATTGATAACCTGAGGATAAAAAACCCTCAGTAAAAGTAACTCTCCCAATGAACTAATCTCAAGGTAACTGACCTAGACATGACTCATGCAGACCTATTAAATTATTAACCCATGCAGGGGTGCAAAAATTCCAATTACAAAAAGAAGTGTTGGGGCCAAACATGCCTTGTAGAACCAAAGTCTTCGACAAATTTTCATCTGATGATGCATCTCTTCATGGCACATGGATTTGACCACCTATGTTGGAGAGGCGGTCAACATCTGGCTCCACATGGGGACGTGTGTGTCGATATTTTCACTCGAGACAGAGAGCATACGAGAATACAACACCTACAAAAGAGTGCTCACCAATAACCAACATAAGAATACATATATACATGATTAATCAATGAATGTTATACACAACATCTACATAATGAAATAACTAAAGTACAACATTATAATTTTACAACAAATGAAATACATGATACAGAACAATTTCTAAGTTATACATTATTTACATAATGAATGAAATAATACAAAACTGAAATACAAAGGAAAGGGTTAGTGATACGTTACAGAGGGTTTCCCTTTGGACACCAAGTTTCCCCTCATTTGAAGAAAAGTTTGAGTTGCTGCCCATTCCTCAGAATGTTAATGAGCTCACCATCCAAATGGCTGAGATGAAAAGAATTTAGCCCTGCTATTTCTCTGATCAAATATGGCCCTAACCATAAACTATCAAATTTGTCATGTTTTTCAGGTTTCTCTTTGCCTTTATCCCATAAAAAAATTGTATCCCCCATCATGAAATCCCTATGTCTGGCTGACCTATCGAAATCTTTCTTTATCTTACTCTGATTTTTGCAATTCTAATCATAAGCCTTTCGTCTGATTTCATCTAACTCAATGATCTGATTGACCCTGTTCTGAACTGCATCCTGCTCTGTGGAAACATCCTCAACTGACCCGTAAGTAGGAAGTCTAATATGCACTAGAAACCTAGCCTCCAAACCATACACTAACTCAAAAGGACTCTTTCCAGTAGCTACATTCTTTGTTATTCTGTCGGCCCATAATGCATGTTTGATTTTACTATCCCAAGATGTCTTATTTTCACCGACTATTTTCTTAACAATGGTCATTAAGTTTTTATTACTTGATTCAGCTTGACCATTTCCTTGGTGATAGTAATCTGATGCATGTGAAAATATAATACCATACTTGAAGAAAAAAGATGACATCTCGGCTGAACAAAAGGCCTTGGCATTATCTGTAACTATCTTTGATGGGACCCCAAATCTAGTTATTATTCTGTCTTCAAGGAAATCCATCACTACCTTTTCAGTTGCTGACTTTGTTGGGATGGATTCAACCCATTTTGTAAAGTAATCTGTAGCTGTGAGAACCCATGAATAACCATTACTTGAATTATCATTAAACTTCCCGATGAAGTCAAAACCCCACTACTGAAAAGGTGCTTCAACCACCACTTGTTGCAAAGGGAGTGATGCTAATTTCTTCTTTCCTAATATGACATGGCTCAGATTTCCAAACAAACTGATGCACATATGAAAATATAGTGGGCCAATAATATCCTGATCTAAGGATTTTGTGGGTAGTATTTTTAGCAACAAAGTGTCCACCACAAAAACCTCCATGGAATTCATCCATTAGTTTCTTTGACTCAATGTCATCCACACATCTAAGGATAACTCCATCAAGATTTTTCCACCCTAATCCATCTCTATTAAGAACATACTTGGAAGATTTTAACCTTAAATCCCTTTTCTTGTGTCCTACTAGATGGCCTGGAAAAGTTAGATTTTTGAGATAAAAGATAATGTCTTTGTACCATTCCACATGTTCAAGCTTTAGTAAGTTAGGATGCCATTCTTCATTAATGATTTGGTTAACCATATCCAAGGCCTTCTCATTACTTTCTGTCAAAATTTTAGCAAGGCCTTGACCCTTAATCAATTTAGTTGGTCTTATTTCCAAATCATACTCTTGGATTTTAGCAATCCACCTACCCCATGAGCCCAATCCTTCTACTTGCGATAAAAAATCTTTAACTACAGAATTAGGAACATAACCAATCACCTTGGAATATTCGATGAAGACTCTAAAATGTTTGAGTGATTTGACTAAGGCATAAGCTTGCTTCTCAAACATGGGATACTTTAATTCTAAATTTTGCAAGGCCCTACTCATATATGCAATAGGTTGATCATGTCCTTGATCATTTTTCTGAAGCAACACACCAGCAATAGTGTCTTCAGAAGAAAAAGAGAAAATCTGAAAGTCTTTCTCATAGTTTGGGTTAATAAGGACCGAAGCTTCACATATGGAAGTCTTAATCTATTCAAAATCCTGTTTACTTTCATCATTCCATTCAAAATTTACATTCTTCTTAAGTAGCTTATATATAGGCTTCATGATTTCAGCATAGTTTGGAATGAACCTATGGACAAAATTGGTTTGTCCTAAGAAGGATTGGAGAGATTTCTTTGACATAGGCAAAGGAAATTTACTGATGGCTTCAACTCTCTCTGGGTCTATCTTAGCCCCATATTTAGTGATTATGTGGCCCAATAATTTACCTTCAGTCACCCCAAAGACTAACTTAGCAGGATTTAGAGAAATTCCAAATTCTCTACATCTATCCAAAACTTGCCTAAGGTGATTAATATGAGTTTTACCATCCTTAGAAAAGATTGTTATATCATATTGTTATTAATCCATAGCTCTCTGAAAAGTAGCTCCAGCATTTGATAAACCAAATGGCATTTTGAGATATTCAAAAGTTCCCCATGGAGTAGTAAAAGTAGTTTTATGCCTATCTTCTGCTTTAAGTCTGATCTAATTATAAACTGAGAAACCATCAAGCATGGAAATCATTCCTGAAACTGTAACCCGTTGAAGTAAAGTTTCCATCTTGGGTAGGGGATAGTTGTATTTTGTGCAAGAAATGTTTAAATTCCTGAAATCAATACAAATCCAGATCTTTCCATTCTTCTTCCTAGCAACGACCAAGTTTGAGCACCATGAAGAATGTCTAGTCTGAGCAATGATGTCGGCCTCTAACATTTTCTGTAACTCCTATTGGACCAAAGGAGCTAACTTGGGGTTTAATTGTCTCAACTTTTGTCTAAAGGGCTTAGTTTCTTCCTTGAGAGGAATCACATGTTGAATCACATACTCCCTATAGACTTTGAGCTCATCACAACTGAGAGCCAAGACATCCCTATATTCTTTTAATAACTTGACAATTTGAATCGTTTTCTCTATAGGGGTAGTCTTGCCTATTTTTACCATCCTAGGCTCTTCACTTATTCCAATGTTAATTTCCAAGTGGTCACATATCTTTTTCTTTAATTCTTCTTTTTGTTTGTGACCATCTTGTCTTTCAAAGTCCCTTTCCAAGGACACAACTCGCCTAGGGGGTGTTTTCAATTCATTATCATTTCCTGTATAATTACAACCCTCCTCTTTAATGTTGATGTCCAAATCTGAAAATTCATGCATGTGGGTCAAAAATTTAATCATTTGTTTGTCATCATCAAAAACCTGCCAATGATCTATATTATTAGGAATTGAGGGCTGAAAAATTACTTCCACTGAAATATTCTCATCAGCCAAACCATATGCAAGTTGAAGTGTGGAAGCGGCTATTGCAAGCTCATTTGCCTTTGTATTCTGTTCTCTAAGAATGGCAATTAAGTGGAAATCATCTAGATCATTTAGTGAGTCCAAAACTGCATTCCTATATCCTTTTAGTCTTTTCAAATTGTAAGCAAACTTGTTCTTTAATTGTTGTATGACCAAGTTTGAATCCCCTTTGATATTTAGACATTTCACACCTCTATCTTTTCAAAGTTCCAAACAAAGTAGCAAAGCCTCATACTCAGCCACATTATTAGTTGCATCAAACTCTAATCTGTAAGAAAATTTCAACATTTCTCCATTTGGAGCTTGAAGCACAATACCAACACCTTTTCCTACTCTAGAAAAAGCACCATCAAAGTTCATGTACCACACCTTGTCTAATTCATTATCTTGAATTGTTTCTTCAAAAGGAACAATGGAATTAGACAAGATGGCATAGTTACCAAGACCTTCATCAGTCCATCTTAACTCATTCTTAGGATTCATGGAATCTTCAACATGATACTTTCTATACACTTCCCTATTTAACTTAAAAGTAATTCCATCTGGGGTAGGGAGAGTAGCATAAGATAAATCCATTTGTAGACTACCGCCCAAATGTACAGCTTCTTTTCTATTCAATAACATTCCCCAAACATCCGGAACATCAATCATCACAATATCCATTTCAAACATGATATCTAGAAATATTGCTAAGTGTACTTGCAAACCTTTGATCAATCCATGCAATTCTATCGTTTGACTATCCAAGGCACAAATTTTATGGTAAGGTCTTGATATTCTTAAATTTAATTGTTCCATCACCTTCTTAGTAATAACATTTGAGCTTGCTCCTAAATCTAGCATGCAATTGTGTAACACTTTGTCATTCACAAGTAAGGAAAGGTAGAAAGGAAAAAAAAATTAATTTTTCCTATCCCAATTATGTAGTATAACTGGTGCATCCTGGTAAGCCACGACTGGTTGTTTCTCAACAATAAATTTAGGAGGTTGTTCAATGGATTTAAGTAGCTTTTCCTTCTGTGAAGGAATCTTCATGATTTCTGACACTGGCACTAACATCTTTGCATTACTCAACCAACCACCTAAGTCAATATTTGAATTTGCATTAATAGGCACATTAGACTTAGGAGGGGTTGATGATACCTTGGGAACACTGGTTTGACTTTTATCCTAAACTTTATTTCCATTCCTTTGGTATGTTATGCCTCTGTACTTATCCATTCCTACGACTTGTTGGGGAGTGGGCTTGGGGCCATACTTTTATGTAGCTTTATCAATATTACCATTCATAAAGTTTCCATTGCTTCCATAATCATCAACGTCCATCCAATCATACATGCCACCATAATATCTTTCATTACACATATTAACTTGTTCATTTCCTTGGTTTCCATATTCATTTTCACACTCCTTAAGGTAAACTAGACAAGTCGATTCCTCATGAAACTCACCACAAGGTATACAATAAGGTATAGAGCGATGTTCTACCAAGTTGGTGGATTCAAAAGGATTAGGTGGTCTTTGATCATTCTGAGGAGGTCTTCTTAGCCACTTGTCATTTGTCTTATGTTGTTGTCTATTACTATTGGACATCTCCATTGTGATCAATCTATTTTGCAGAGCATTGATTTGATTGGTATGTCTCACTTCCATTTGCTTAATCAATTGAGTCAATTATTTAATATCATTACTTGATGATCCTTGACCCTCCTCCTTCTTCTTCTTTTCATCATTAACCTTAGAAGGAGAACTTTTGTTGAAACCAGGAATGTTGGACTTCCTAGCCTCAAACATATTCTGCTAAATATCTATGGCTGTTTCTTGTGCAACTGGTAAACTTTGAGGATCCTTATCCCTTAATGCATACCTCATTTCACCTTCAAAAGCCTCAATATAATAAATCAAAATTGCAGCATATGTAGGCTTGACATCTTGATGAAGGCTCTTCACTAGGCTATTAAACTTAGTGCTAAACTCTACCACTATTTCATTTTCTTTCTTGTGGCTAGTGGTAAGTGCACCCAACTGAAACCTACGTTCTTTATGATCACCCCATCTCTGTTTGAAATCACCCAATATTGCATTAAGGGTGCTAAATTTATTTTTCAAACCATTCAGCAGCACTTCCTTCCAAAGAAAAGGAAAACAAGGTCATTTTTACATCTTCTTCATCGTGACCTCCACAATACTTCAACAAACACCTATTGAAACTTGAGATGTGAGAGTTGGCACTTATAGCATTGTTCCTGTGGAAGATAGGCAATTTATCAATGGCTTTCTCGAGAACAGTGTGAGGGGCACCCTGAATTCTTGCAAGGTTCAAAGGACTCAAAAAGGTATTCATTACAATGTTAGAATTATTAGTGGTATTATTAACAGTTGGTTGTTTATTAGTTTGGAACAAGAATTGGATATCGATGAGTGCTTCTTCCCCAAGACTTTCAAGTAGTCTCCTAGGAGCCAATCGTTCTCCTATAAACCTTTTCGGGTTCGGGAAAAGAATAAACCACTCCTTGTGAAGTGCTCCTAGTAGTATACTTGCTAGATTTTTTTAATGGAGTTGCCACTTGGACAAGAATCACACATAGCTAACCAATCACAAGTTCAAAGAATTTTAAGGCCTAATTTTTTTTATTATTTAGTTCTTAAAGAATCAATTTAAAGTCGTTAATATCGAGGATAAATGACTTATCCCTAGCAATGAAGCCAAATATGTTGCCTTCCTTATACACACTTGCAAACATGAGCTAAGTCCAGCTCACTTAGTGTGTCCTTGGAGGCACAATGCTTTGGTTCACAACCCATGCTGTCACTTTGAATGGAACCTCTTTCGTCTAGGCTCACTCCTAGGGAAGCCAAGGGGGGTAGTCCCTAATTTCTAGATTAGTTTTAGAGTTAAGTTCTAGTAGTTAGTTTTAATTTGTTAAGGCTTGGGGGGATTCTAACCTAAGATGCTAAGGCAACAATGCAAGGTGCAAGGGTTAGTATGTAAAGCAAACCTTTTCCTAGGGAAACTAAGACTAGTGCCTAAAGATTGGGCTTGAGGAAACTAAGTTAAGGGGTTGTTCGTTACAATTAGATTGCAATATTACTTACAAAAGAATAGCTTGATCAAATAAATATTAGACACAAGATTTACAATTCAAAGAATGCTAAAATACAATAAGCAAGCTAACCACTTTAATTATTTTGTGTTTGTGCAGGATATAAAGAGATTAAAGCATCATACACCCCCCCCCTCACACCCAAAAACAATTTTTTGGAGTGATGGATTGGAGGAATGGGAGGGGTGTGGGGAAAGGGACGAGATGGTGCGTAGGGTAGTGGGAATGGGAGGCACCCCTCTCCCCACCTAGCTATCCCCTATAACTCCCCTTCACCCCCCGACACCACCTTATGGGGTAGGGTAGTAGGAGAAGGGGACGTGAAGTGTAGGGGGTATAGGGAATAACTAGGTGAGGGGAGGGGAAATTCCGAGAATCAATCTCCACCTTAAAAAATGCACGTTTTTTGTTTTATTTTTATTATTTTTAATTTTCATATTTTTTTCTTTTCTTTTATTTTCTTTTCTTGTTTCTTCTTCTTTTTTTTTATTATTATTATTATTATTATTATTATTATTATCATCATCATCATCATCATCATCATCATTATTATTATCATCATCATCATCATTATCATTATCATTATTTCATACTAATTTTTTTTAAGTGAGAGTTTTATTTTTATTTTTTCATTTATTTAATGGTTTTTTTAATGTTTTGTTTATTTATTTATTTTAAGAGAGGTGAGAGATGATGGGATTAGGGATTATATTATATTTTTTATTCTATTATTTTTAAGTTTTTCTCATATATGCATTGTTCTTTTTCTAATTTTAAAAGGGAGGGTTTTTATTTTTTATTTTTTCATTTTTCCAATTTCTTTTAATGTTTTTTTATTTATTTTAAGAGAGGTGAGAGATCATTGGGAAATTGGGGGTTTATATTATATTTTTTATTTCTTATTTTATTATTTTTAAGTTTTTCTCATACTATTTACAGTTTTTTTTATCTAATTTTAAAAGGGAAGGTTTTTATTTTTATTTTTTCATTTTTTTTTAATGTTTTGTATATTTATTTATTTATTTTAAGAGAGGTGTGAGATGATGCGTAATTGGGGTTTATATTATACTTTTGGTCTCTTCTCCTTAATTAACACTAAATTAGTGGACATTTTAAGGTTTATTTATGGTTTGTTTACAATATTATTATCTTTTAAGGTCATGGTTTAAAAAATGTTGCAATTTTAAGCAAAAAAAAAAGGAGTGCTACTAGTAGCAATACTTCTTAATTCCAAGGATGATTTTATGAATTTAATTACAATGGAACTAATTTTTTAAGGCCACAGTTCCAAAAATGTTGCAAATTTAAGCCTAGAAAAAAAGGAGGTGCTTGTAATCTAGCACCACTTTTCGATTTAGTGGTTGATTTTAAGATTTTGGTTGCAATTGTACTAGTTGTTGAAGCCATGGTTTCAAACAAGTTGTAATTTTAACCTTGGACAAGAAAAATGTGTCACTTATAGTACCACCTTTTGATTTGGGGGTTGATTTTTGTGTTTTTAACATAAAAATATGGGTTTTTAGGGCTAACGCTCTCATTTTAAGGTCATAGTTCTTGTCAAATCAATAACTATGTTATTAACCTTGATTAGGTCATTGATTTGTCAACACTATTGATGCTTTATGGGCCCATGGTATTGGCCCATTGTATTCACTTGTGATAAAGCCTATTTAAAGGCTTGGCATACTCTATTGTAAAGTGCCTCAAGCAGACTCATTGGAATGTTTCCCAAAATTGGGCAAGGATAATAGAAGATATCTTTGTAATTATTTTTCCTAGTAAAGGGTTTTTAGGGTAAAATATTTTGTACATGTGTTTATATTATACTTCTTATGTTTGTTTTACTTCTCTAGTTGTGCTTGGTTTGAAATGATGTATCAAAGCAGATGTAGAGTTTGACTCTCTCATGAGAGTGGTATAAGAAAGAGAACCATGGGATGACATGATGTTGATTTGATATGGTGGGTTGTGATCTATTTGTTGTGTGTGGCCATGAAATCCATTGTCTACATATCGATAAGGTTGTGGCCATGAAATCTATTGTATGTAGATTTGTAAGGTTTTAATCCATTTGGTGATCCATTAATGGAATTAGATATCTTATTGCATGTGCATGGAAATTGAATTCACAATATACACAGGAAAAAACATCAAGGAAGAAAATGTACAAAGTGAGTATTAATCTATTTTTGTGTTGGATTGAAAAGTAGGCCATGTGTGAAGGTAAAATAGAGTAAGATATTGTACAATGTTACTTGATGGGTGCCCTTATATGTCCATATTTTTATGCCTGGGTTATGAGCCAACCTTGTGTACCATATCTTGAACAAACCTACTAATTGATTGGTAGTTGCAAATGCACGGTACCTTGTTATAGAAAATTTTTCCTCATGTCATGCAACTTGCTTGGATGGCCTTTCCATTTCCCTATGTAGACCTGAAGTCCCCTTTTGTACTTCCCAGATCCAAAAAATCATATTTTTCCACATATACACACTCTACCAGTTGGACAACATGCATATACCTAGGTTGCACCACTACATCCTGCGTACAACGAGTTTGGTGCTCAAAATTAAAAATTGTGTTTGGTTTCCATGTCACATCACAAGATACATGATCCTTGACCTTCCATATATTGGAAACATTCTAAATCAACCCTTTAGTTCCATTTGAAGGCTATAAATTGAGCAATATCCAAGCCATGGAAGAGAAGAGAATTCAAATTTTGAGAGCAAAGATACTATGGGGAAATTTCCACTTCACACTGAGTCTGTATCCCTTTATCCTTCAAAGTCTAAACACATTTATCATCCCCCAAGCTCTTCCTTCTTTGATGAAGAACCTAATTGTATCCTTTATATGAGCTTGCCTGTAGAGGAAGTCTATAAGCCTATGTCGGCCATTTATCCATGAGAATTTGAATCAACTTTATTTCCTTAAAAACCTTATCAAAAAATACCATTGCATCATGTTAAATGCTTGGGTTGTGACGATGACTAATTTTCGCATGCTACACCAAAACTGGACTGTGGTGTTGCCAAAAGCTTATTGTGCTTAGGGTGCGACAATGCTCAAACAAAGGCAAAAAGAGGAAATTCATGAAAGTTCTAGAATATGAGGTGGCCTCTAATCAATTTGGATCTTACTCGCTTCTCTGATTTAGTGGGATCATCCTAATATCCTCATCCATCCCTCTTTCACCCTATATAAAGAGGGATCTCTCATGGGAAAGGCTACGTTGGCTTATGCATGAAGAATTCTTCTCTAGATTGTACTTGAGATAGCTTTGCTTTAAATCTTAAAGTTTGGTTGTGAATAATCTTCATCAAAAGCATTGGAGAAAAGGTGTGTGTATTAAGGAAAAGGGCCATTGGAAGGGACCTTGCAACATCAAGACATAGTTTGTATTCTCCACTTTCATTAATATAATGCAGCAATACATTCCTTCCCCATAAGAATGTCATCATTTTTATTGTATAACTCCTTGATCTTATACATATATTTCATTGGAATATATGTATCTCTTCTCTCGTTCTTTGTTGGTTTGTTTCTCTCAAACAGGTCCAATATCCCACAAGTCCAAGGATGGAGAAAGGATGATACTAGCGAGGATCAAACAACGTTTAAATGGTATGTCATTTATCTCTTTTAGAACTAGTTTATATCACAATGAAATCTAAGGAGAAGATTTTATTCTACCCTGTTTTGTTCTAATTTCTTATTGAAGCTAGGGAGATCAGTTTGTTTCCGCACTTACCGATTAGTCCGGTAACAAAATTGGCGAACACACTAGGGATCGTCTTTTTTTTTGCTTCCCTTTTTTCTTTTGGCCTACATGCTTTTAGTTTTTTTTCATTCTTCGAGTCATTGGGAGATCCAGCTTGACTCTCTGGTCTTTAAAATTCATTTGGAAACTCTGTCCTCTATTATTTTTTCTAGTATTTCTAGTCATCATTGCACCCTGCTTGTGAAAACCAGTGAGACAATGTCACACTATATTTTTGCCACAGCCTGCGATGATCCTTGATCATCGCATTGTCTATTTTGTAGCTTGCGATGATTCCTGTAGAAATTTTTTAGAGTGACAGTTAATTTTTTCCTCTTTGCCCAGATTTGTCATCTTTTCTTGGGATGAATTTTTGGTCCTAGTGAGTGATTATTTACAGCTTGATTTACATTTTTTAGTTGAATTTGATTGTTTCTCAAGTATTGAGAGTCTTTTTCATAAGCTTCATAATTTTATCTTTCACTTCTTTCTGCAAGGGTATAATATCAAGGCTTCATCCCTGAGTTCTTGCTAAATAAGTTGTTATGAGCCAACGTTGTGTACCATATCATGAACAAACCTACTAATTGGTTGGTAGTCGCAAATGCATGGTACCTTGTTATAGAAAATGTTGCCTCACCTCATGTAACTTGCTTGGATGGCCTTTCCATTTCCCTATGTAGACTTGAAGTCCCCTTTTTGTACTTCCCAGAGCCAAAAAATCATATTTTTCCACATATACACACCCTACCAGTTAGACAGCATGCATGTACATAGGTTGCACCACTATAGCCCGCGTACATTGAGTTTGGTGCTCAGAATTAAAAATTTTGTTTGGTTTCCATGTCACGTCATGAGATCCATGATCCTTTACCTTCCATATACTAGAAACATTCTGACTCGACCCTTCAGTTCCATTTGAAGGCTATAAATTGAGCCATATCCAAGCCATGGAAGAGGAGAGAATTCAACTTTTGAGAGCAAAGATACTATGGAGAAATTTCCACTTCACATTGAGTCTGCATCCTTTTATCCTTTAAAGTATAAACACATTGTTCATCCCCCAATCTCTTCCTTATTTGATGAAGAACCTCATTGTCTCCTTTATATGAGCTTGCCTTTGGAGGAAGTTTATAAGCTTGTGTCAACCATTTCTCAGAAGTATTAACTTTTCATGTCGGCCATACCCTCAGTGTGTCTCGGAGTTATATGAAATCATAGTCCTACCATGCACCCTAGTCCTACTTTCATTATAGGTAGGTAACCTTTAACCCAGTAGTCGACATCTCCTCATTTGTCGTTGACTAGGGGGTTTCCTTGTGTTTGACGAAAATAAATCTATTCACACATTGGGATTCATGCAGTATCTTGGATGTCATTATCCTTATTAGTGGTTTCCTTGCCTTTGTCGGCAATCTTCCTTATTGGTTTCTATTCAGATGGTCTTTTTCGTGCACTACTTGCATCTAGTGCATACGAAAGACGCACATGGTCATTGGTTTGTGAACATCCTCTTCATTCGAGTTCCTCCAAATCATCAAGATATTTCTTTGTTCCTCATGTTGACTGATGAGAGATTCCTTAATTATCTCCTTTCAGCAGGTCTCCTTCCATCGACTTCATCACATCTATTCTGGAAATGAGACCTAGAGTCCTATGAGTACCTATAGGCTTTCAATCATTAGTGGCAGGTTCTCCTTCCATCGACATTTCATAATAGATCAATTTCTCATGATCAATGGATTCTTCAAGTGTTTAACCTAAACACCTTTATTCACACTTGTAAGAATGTACTTGGTGCCTTGATACCTACTTTCATTATTGATAGGTTGTCTCATGTTTGTTAACGATATACCTTAATGACCAGTAATAAAAAGAAATATCATTGTGATCGACATCAACTCCTCTATTCACACGATGTATACTTGCACCTTTAGCAGATAGTGTCGAATACATGGAACATCAATTTACAGTAGAATCTTTCTTGAGTTGTTTCCATTGGACCAGTACCCATATGACTTCAATGATCATGGGAGATCATATTGTACTCCATTGTATACAGATATCTTCAGATTGATTTTGAGATTGGTTTCCATTGGGCCTTGTTCATGACTGTGACAGCCTATGGCATGTGTCTACTTTGTATTTCCTATTCATGGCCATGATAAGCTATTTGGTATATTTCCACATGGATCTGCAGTGTAATTCAAATTGGCATCCATGTGTACAAAGTCATTATGGATTGTAATATTCTCATGAGTAACTAGTACTTCCAACTGAGTCTCCATTACTCCACTTTTGGGGATTATAATGTATTTTGGCCATCACAGATACTCCTTTGACCTCACACATTAGGGGGAATTTGTTATAGAAAATTTTTCCTCACCCCATGCAACTTGCTTGGATGGACTTTTCATTTCCCTATGTAAACTTCAAGTCCCATTTTGTACTTCCCAGAGCCAAAAAATCATATTTTCCCACATATTGTCACACATTATTTTGGCCACCCCTTGATCTTCGATGTTATGTGTACTTCTTACTTCTCTATTCCTTGAAGCCACTGAAGGAATGAGACTTTATCCATGAGAATATGAATAAGATTTCTTTCCTTAAAAACCTTATCAAAAGAGATCATCACATCCTGCTAAATGCTTGGGGTGTGATCATGCCTGATCGTCGCATGTTGAACCAAACCTAGACTGCAATGTTGCCGTAGGCTTCCTGTGTTTAGGGTGCGATGATGCTCAAACAAAGGGAATAAAAGGAAATTCATGAAATTTCTATAAGGAATCTTATAGAAGATGAGGTGGCCTCCGATTAGTTTGGATCTTACTCGCTTCTCTAGTTTAGTGGGATCATCCTAATCTCCTCATCCATCCCTCTTTCACCCTATATAAAGAGGTATCTCTCATGGGAAAGGCTAGGTTAGCTTGTGCATGAAGACTTATGCTCTATATTTTACTTGAGATAGCTTTTCTTTAGCTCTTCAAGTTAGGTTGTGAATACTCTTCATTAAAATCATTGGAGAAAAGGTGTGTGTGTGTTGAGGCAAAGGGCCATTTGAAGGGAACTTGCAACATCAAGGAATAGGTTGTATTCTCCACTTTCATTAATATAATGCAACAATACATTCCTTCCCTATAAAAGTTTCTTCATTTTTATTGTATAACTCCTTGATCTTATACATAGATTTCATTGGAATAGATATATCGTTTCTATTGTTATTTGTTGGTTGGTGTCTCTTAAACAGGTCCAATATCCCACAAGTCCAAGGATGGAGCAAGGATGACACTAGGGATAATTAAACGACGTTTAAACGGTATGTCATTTATCCCTTATAAAACTAGTTTATATCACAATGAAATCTAAGGAGAAGCTTGTATTTTGCCATGTTTTGTTCTAATTTATTGTTGAAGTTAGGGAGATCAGTTGTGTCTGCACTTACCGATTAGTCCAATAACACATATACGTTCCCTACCAGTTAGACATCATGTGTATAAATAGGTTACACCACTAAATCTCGCGTACATCGAGTTTGGTTCTCAAAATTAAAAATTGTGTCGGGTTTCCATGTCACATCACGAGATCCATGATCCTTGACCTTCCATATACTGGAAACTTTCTAACTTGACCCTTCAGTTCCATTTGAAGGCTATAAATTGAGCCATATCCAATCCATGAAAGAGGAGAGAATTCAAATTTTGAGAGCAAAGATATTCTGGAGAAATTCCCACTTCACATTGAGTTTGCATCTATTTATCCTTTAAAGTCTGAACACATTTCTCAGCCCCCAAGTTCTTCCTTCTTTGATGGAGAACCTTATTGTCTCCTTTACATGAGCTTGCCTTTGGTGGAAGATTGAAGTGGTGGAGGCCCTGTTGGAAGGGACTTAGTTTCTTGGTTCCAAGACGTGCCGACACAGAGGTTTTTCACTTGTATACTTTTGTTGATTATTTTAATAGAAATAATATTTTCTCATCCAATTGATATCTTGCAAATATTTGAATTATTATTCCATGGGCATATTTTTCATGTATGTTAATGGATTGTGCTATTTTATATGCTAACATTATATATTATTACCATATTATTACGTATCTTGGTTGTTGAGGACAAGTTGCAGGTATAAAGCTTTGATTTGTGTGTTCAACGGTGGTCTTCATTGAACGTCCAAAAGAGGTAGGCCTCTAGCCTTGTCTTGTTAGCATTTCATTTATATAGAATACTTGAGATTAGAGTTGATTTATGTAGGCATTCTTTCTGTTGTGGTTTACCCCATGCAATAGAGAGATTTTCCTCATAACATACCTGATTAGGGCAGTGGAAATGATGACTATGAGAACCTTATTGAGGAAGGTAGCATGGAAAAAAAAATACATCAAGGTGAATGATGTGTACCATATCATTGTATTTTGGGATAATTGTGCTTGTGGCCATGATGCCACATTCATGATGACTTGTCATCTATTGAATGACTATTTGTGGTGTTAATTCTGGTGAGTAAAGGTGTTTGAGATCAACAATTCATGGACAACACCAATGTGCATTGAAGATTATTATGCATCCTAAAACAATTTGGATGGGCCACATTTAAATTCTAGTTAAAGATAAAGTCAAAGTATGATTGTTTTTATGCATGCCCCAATTTCACTTTGTGTGTGGATATGATTGCAATTTATTTGTTTGGTTGTTGAGCACAGGATATGCATATTTGAGCGTGTGTTTTTAGTTGATCCAATTGGGTTTGTTGGAGCACAAATGTGATCAAGATAAATATAGATGTGAGAAGTTCAATGTGCATAAACAAATATGGGCCTTTGGATCTCCCCACTAATGGAATTCCTTATATGGAATTGGCATTGAAGCCTATGTTTTCATGAGAATACATGGTAGGTAGTGCTAATGACACATATCTCAAATTATATGCACAAGAACTTCATATGACAAAGCTTCGTATTAGAGCCAATGGCTTGCGAAAAAGTCAAAAAGGTAAATTTTGGGTCCATATGAAGTCAATGGATGTTTTGTAGTTGTAGTTGTATATGTCCATGTGATAGCTCGATGTGTTTATGTGTCACCATGTTAAACAAGGAAGAATGATTGTAAATAGTATAAAGGATTTAATTGTAGATTGAATGGAATCTAGCGTGCCCATTGAGTTACAGTGGCAAAGAAATATTGATGTTGAAAAGATTCAATCTATGTCAAAAGGAGAATGATGTAATATATTCAATGTAAGTGTGGGTACAAGCATAATTGTAATTACATTAGGAAGGATGCAAGAAATTATACAAGTTGATTTTTAATAGAATCATATGCTTGGGCATGTAGTGGTAGTCATTTTTTTGTGGAGTTATAGTTAATCACATGTAAGTGGGATTATAACAATAAGACCTTGTGTAGGCATGTGAACCCTTGATTTCATGGTTCAACAGTGTAAGTTATAATGTGGACCTAGGTGACATAATGGGTCATGTTGTAATCTTAAATAATGATTATAAACTTTGATGTGGGTAGGCATTAACCCCAAGTCAAGTTTAAAGTGGGGGAATGTTAGGTTAATATTGACTTGGTTAAGAGTGGATTAGATTAACCTTGATTAGGTCATGGATTGGTTTACTATTGATGATTTATGGACCCATGGTATTCACTTGTGATGAATCGTATTTAAAGGATTTTCATACTCTATTGTAAAGTACCTCAAGTAACCTTATTGGAAAACTTGGTTGTATTAGCTAAGGATAATAGAAGATATATTTGTAGTTGGGTTTTCTCGATAAAGGTTTTCCAAGGTAACATCTCTTATGCATGTGTTTCTTCCATGCTTCTTGTGTTTGTTTTGTATGTTTAGTTATGCTTGATTTTACATTAATCCAACCTCTTGGCCTCTGGATTTTGACATGGCCCATCTATTGAGTTTATTTCCAATTCATTGAGTCATGCTCATCCTCCCTATATGGCAACACCTCTATGGTTCCTAATACACTTTTAGTATTTCTCAACTTTTTATCATCAAATGACATTAGGTAGAGTTATCCGGTCAACAAAGTTACAATAGCTACTCTGGTCAACTTTCAACATATTCTTCATTCAAGGGAAATGCCATGTCAAATACCCATCTTGTACTTCCAATTGAGTCTACTCCAATTCCTTACATATATCTATATTATACATACCTCATGTAGATCTATAGGGAATCATTATTTACCTTTCTCACATGGATCTACTCCTATATGAAATGCCCCACATTTTGACTTCAAACAACTAAATTACATTAAGACCTATCTTGTTATTTATTTGCTTATTACCAATTGAACTTAGCTAGACTCATATAACTATATTATGATGACATGTAGACCTACCTATATGTGAAATTTGTGTATGAGATTAATTTTTATGTTATTAAGGATGACAATTATATGATTTCCTTTAAGCATGCAAATTTTGAAGGGAAGTTGTGGTATGTGGATATCAATTCAATTTATATAATGAATGGGTAAGTGGTGTGATGCACATGGTAGATAAACTTCCTTGTTTACATTAATTTCCAATTAATAATAGTTTTAATAGAATGAAAATGGTTGTATGGTTATGCATGATTATGTGTTTTGGTAATTTAACCTACAAGTTAATGGGCTTAGAGATATATAGATAATTGTCACACTGAAGTAACATTGATGTCATGGACATCGATAGAGTAATAGATGATATGAAGCATTATTTCATGATTTAATTATTAATTCCAAACATTGTTATGATATGTGGGAAACTGCAAGTTTTACGGGAAGCAGAGTTGCTCCAAACTGGTTATTTGATTATGTAGTTCTAAGAACAAAAACAACAACACTGTATGGTCAATGATAGGGTGTTGAACATAGTTCTATTAGGAGGGGTGGAGGTTTTTCCCATCTCCATGAGAATTTGAATCAACTTTCTTTCCTTAAAAACCTTATCAAAAGAGATCATCGCATCATGTTAAATGCTTGGGGTATGACAATGCTTGATCATTGCATGCTACACCAAAACTGGACTATGGTGTCACCGCAAGATTCTTGTGCTTAGGGTGCGATGATGATCAAACAAAGGAAAAAAGAGGAAATTCATGAAATTTCTAGAAGGAACCTTCTTGAAGATGAGGTGGCCTCTTATCAGTTTGGATCTTAATTGCTTCTCGGATTTAGTGGGATCATCCTAATCTCCCCATCCATCCCTATTTCACCCTATATAAAGAGGGATCTCTCATGGGAAAGGCTAGGTTGGCTTATGCATGAAGAATTCTGCTCTAGATTGTACTTGAGATAGCTTTGCTTTAGTTCTTAAAGTTTGGTTGTGAATACTCTTCATCAAAAGCATTGGAGCAAAGGTGTGTGTGTTGAGGAAAAGGGCCATTGGAAGGGACCTTGCAACATCAAGGCATAGGTTGTATTATCCACTTTCATTAATATAATGCATCAATACATTCCTTCCCCATAAAAGTGTCATCCTTTTTATTTTATAACTCCTTGATCTTATACATAGATTTCATTGGAATATATATATCGTTTCTCTCGTTCTTTGTTGGTTTGTGTCTCTTAAATAGGTCCAATATCCCACAAGTCCAAGGATGGAGAAAGGATTACACTAGCAAGGATCAAATGATGTTTAAACGGTATGTCATTTATCCCTTATAGAACTAGTTTATATCACAATGAAATCTAAGGAGAAGATTGTATGCTACCCTATTTTGTTCTAATTTCTTATTGAAGTTAGGGAGATCAGTTTGTTTCCGCACTTACCGATTAGTTCGATAAAAAAATTGGTGAACATGTAAATGTGTTGAACCTACATAGAATATATCTATATAAACAATAATACACACATCTGAAGAGAGAATTGGTGAAAGAAAAAGAAGGAGAGAAAGAATGGAATAATTCTCATTAACCGTTGTGAATAATGAATAATTTACACATGATATACTCTATATAACTTAATGATTTCGAATTGAGGTGAACCAATGCACCATAGTGGTGGTATATAGATTTATGGACACACACCAATAGTTACAGGAGTGAACTGCCACCTATTCTAGTCTCTCAGGCAGTTACAGGAGTGAACTACCACCTAGTTGAGTTAACTGGTCAACTAGTCTTCAGTTAATTGACTGAACAGAGAGTAGTCAGGAGTTAACTCAGGGAATCAAGGCTAATGCACCACTCTGGTGATGATACCAAGGCAAGGTCGAATTAGCATGGTGATGAACCCAATGCAACATCTAAACTCAACTCAACTAGTCAAACTGAAGTGTCAACTGAAAGAGAATATTCTCCAGGTGGAATATTCTCCCCTAAAATATAGGAGACTGGATAATGACTAATTATGACTAATAAAAAAGGAGTAACCTTAGGAAAAATAAATCCTAGGCATGTGTGAAGTAACTCCAACACCCTCCCTGAACATCACTATGGTGAAAATAAAGATTGGGTCCCGACAACAAGGCCATGTTAGGTACCCAAGTACAAAAGACACAGTGAAAATAAAGTGAGGAAAGAGGGAAAACCTCATGGGGAAAAACCCCCCTCAAGGTACAATGTATGTAAAAAGAAGAACTAAAGTTGCTAGGCAACTGTGTCCTTCACTCCAAGATGACCTCATAGAGAATGGAATTTCTGCTCAGTGAAGGTCTTGGTGAAAATGTCTGTCATCTGTTCTGCTGAAGGAAAGAACTATAAGTCAATGATCCCCTCATGTACTAAGTCCCAGATGTAGTGCATGTGGATCTCAATGTGCTTCATCCACTGCCTCTGAACTGAATCTCTGCAGAACTTCAGAGTGCTCTGGTTGTCACACCAAATGACGATCGGTTGATGAAACTGAATTCCCAACTCAATGAGAAAATGTTGTAGCCACATAGCCTAAATGGTTATGTTAACTACCCCTATGTACTCTGCCTCAGATGAAGATAGAGAAATGGTATCTTGCTTCTTTCTTGACCAAAAGATAAGCTCGAAACCAAGACTAAGTGAGTAACCAGATGTGGACGTGCGATCAATGTTATCGCCAGCCCAGTCAGAATCAATAAACCCAATGATATCTAATGTAGATTCTGTTGCATAATGAATCCCAAAGGTGATGGTGCCATATACGTATCGAAGGATACGATTTGCAGCTTTCCAATGTAGCTCATGCGGCTCCTGCATGAACCTGGAAATTGCACCAACTGCATATGAGAGGTTTGGTCTGGAGTGTGTGAGATACAACAAGCTCCCCACTAACTGTTTGTGCAGTGTGTTGTCAACCATTGGAGTCTCCCCGCCATCCTCAAGTTTGACTCCTGATAGGAAAGGAGTCAGAGCAGACTTGCAGCCTGTCATGTGAAATCTATCAAGGAGATCTCGTGCACACTTGGCTTGAGACGGTTTGATTCTTGATGCATCCTGACTGATCTCAATTCCAAGGAAGAAGTGTAGCGGACCCATGTCTGTCATCAGAAACCTGTCATGAAGAATCCTCTTGACTGCAGCAATCGTTGAAGTTGAGCAACCGGTGATCAACAAATCATCGACATACAGAACTAAAAGTAGAAGTGAATCAACCATCCTGAGCATGTATAC
>JASDQU010440048.1:0-10029 GCA_032191745.1 Picea mariana | reverse complement strand
TTCTCTGGCTCTGCAACTACATCTGGATGCTATGACTCTGCAGCTGACTGTACTAAATCTAAATATGAATCTGAATCATCTGAGTCCTCTGAATCAGAACTCTCATCTGAAGAAGAGTCTGTATATGCATGCTCATCATCTCAGATAGGTGGAAGAGTGAACGTGTCTGCATGCAGTTGTTGAGGTACATGCGAGACGCTTTCCTCAAATTGGAGACTACACTCAATGATGAGTTGGTTTGAGGAAAGATCAATAAGACGATATCCCTTCACACCATCAAGGTATCCAACAAAAATTCACTTAGTGCTCTATGGATCAAGTGCCCTCCTATTTTCAGAGGGAATCTGGGCCCATGCACGAGAACCAAAAATGCGAAAGTGGGTCACTTCTAGTTTGAGGCCGCTCCAAGCCTCATAGGGGTTCTTATCCTTGATAGATCTGTTGGACCTTGGTTATGGAAGGAAGCAAAGAACAAGGAAGAAAAGTTAAAAAGCAAACTTCATGGAAGACACAATGACTATGATTGGGTCGCACTGAGAAAAATAGCAGAGAAGATGGAGTGAAGTATGGAAAAGAAATTTGTTGGATCAGAAGATCAAGGTTGACAGATCAGCAAGCAAGAGGGATCGAGGAAAACTCAACAAGTGGAGAAATCCACCATTGGATGCCTTGGAGCACTGCGCAAGAAGGAAGGAAAGACAGACCAACGAAGCCTGGAAAAAGAGGGTCAAGTTGACCTAGGGTTTTAGACACCTAGGGTTTTGTTATCTAGGGATTTTGGCACTTAGGTTTTGACCTAAGGCTGTCGGTGAGGTATTGTAATGTATAAATAAATATCAAGAGGACCAGGGTCGGTTTGGTACGAAATTTTTGTTGATCTAGCTCTATTGTTGTGGTGAGAGATTATTGTATTGTGAGAAAGAAGTGATGAGAGAAAGAGACTTTAGATATTGTAAGATCTTCAGCTGTGTGCAAAGTTCAAGTCCTGCAGCTGGGTGCACAGGAAGGGGAGAGAAAGAGAGAAGGGAGGGAGGATCTGCTAGCTGAGAGTGCAGAAAAGAACTGTATGATTTATCATAATAAATCATAATCTAGTTATGTGGACGTAACCCTAGAGAAAGGGTGAACCACGTACATCTTATGTTGTGTGTGTGATTGATGCTTTGATCTCAGCCACTGTTATATTTTTATTTTCATTGTTGTATTAGATCAGATCTATGAAATGTGCAAGGTAGATATAGCTTGATAAGTGATAGATGCATTTGTGTTGTTTTTGTAATAGATCCACTTGATATTCCCCTAGTTGTAGACATCTCTTTCCTGCAACCCCCTCATAGCTGCTTCGGGTGAGATTGCATCTTCTTCGTAGGTGTTGCTGAAAGGGCCAGTAGCTAGGGCTTGTTAGTGCACTCTTGGAGCTGAACCCTAGGTCTACCCCTGTGCCAACAAATGGTTCTGTTTCCGGGACAAGAATCTTCGTGAGAGAATGTAAAGGTGGTTCCCATCGAAGACAAAGATTCAAAAGTGGATAGAACAAGAGAGAGACTTCGCAGAAGCCCAGAACAAGAACCCTAAGCTGAGTACTGAAGATTGGCTACAAAGATACATCTTCACCGACATTCACGAGATATTCTTTGGAGGAATCCAACAGGATTTGTTTGAGTGGTTGGCTAGGTTAGATGATACCTAGTTCAAGATCATATCTAGACCTCCTGTGGTTTGGACATCAACGCTGATCCAAAAGGTCAAAAGAGTTGATAGCATTGTATCCAGAGTAGTATATCAATGGTTTGATAGTACCATTGGAGGGTATATCATCGATTTTGTTGTTGATAGAGTAGAGTCATACAACCAAGATGAAAGATATTTCCTTAAAGGACCCAGAGGAAAATTTTTACAATTCCTGAAGTTGAGACTCAAGATGTTGTTGCATGAGAAGAGCATCTTGAAGATATATTAGATCGAGAAGATTTGAAAAGGATAATGTTCAAGAATATGAATAGCAACAGTGACACATAAGATGGACATACACGTATTGGAAGAGTATTTCGAGGGGTTCACCTTGAGAACCTCTTTAAGAAAAACTACGGAGAAGAGGGTTTTTATAGTGGAGAAGAGGCAGGTTTGACAGATAAAGAACATTCAGAACCCACCAAAGCAAAACAAGGGGAAGCTGAAGAACTTCGCCAGAACGAGCCAAAAATCTTAGGAACTGTGTACGCTACTAAAGTAAGTAATATCAATCCTCATGTTGTTTCAGAAACACTAACTAATCAAAACATTCCAAATCACTAGAGTCCGTAGAGCACTATTACTAGTAGTTCAACATCCACTCAGATAGGAAACCTACGAAACTTCATGGCAAATGAGATGAGGCTCCCTATCTTTAGAGGAGATGGATCTGAAGATCCTGATCAACATTGGTTCCTGTGTGAGGCCATATGGAACATTAAAAATATTACCGATGAAGCTGTTAAAAGAAACCAATTTAGCACTACAGTGAGAGACCGCACGTTGATTTGGTACATGAAGCTTGTCTAAGGACTTGCGCAGCCTAAGCCATTGAATGAGATCAAGAACACATTGATTGTAGAGTTTAAGAAACCTAAGTCAGAGTCACAATGTATTACAAAACTGAAGGAGATCAAGCAGAAGGTAGTCGAACTTGTTTGGGAGTTCAACCAGAGATTCAAGACCCTAACAAGAAGATTGACTTTTAAGATCCTCGATGAGCAGAACAAAGAATGGTTCATCGTTGCTCTTTTACCACATATCAGAGTTCCCCTGATGCATCAAAATATTTCTTCGTAGGAAGAAGCATTGGAGATCGTCATGAAGCTTGAATCAACCCCTATGGGAGAATCCAGCCCAAGTATGAGTTAGATCTTGAGTCAACTAACTAGTTTGTCTCTACAGGTCAAAGACATGAAGAAAGATAAGGGAAAAGACAAAAGAGAAGACAGATGGTGTATCATATGCAAATTGGAAGGCCGTGACAAGGAGTATTGTCCCCTATTCCATGAATACTTGGCTTCTGGAGCCCTGAGCCCTTTGAAGCAAGTCACACTACCCTGGTGAGAAGTATGCAAAAATCGACATCACCCTGGTGAGTGCTATTACATGCATAAGTACATTCAGACACCCACGAACTTGTATTACACATTCTACACATCAGTAGGGAATGATGAAAGAGATTACAGAGCTTATGATCTCATGCATGAAATATCAAGAGACATATACAAGATCCAAGGCGAAGTACATCAAGAAGGAAAAAATGTGCAGTATAAATCCCCAGGAAGAGAAAACTTCAATCCTCACGGTGGATATAGAGGACGAGGACGAGGAGGAGGAATGGGCCGAGGCTGAGGAAAAATAATCTGTTATAACTGCACGCAGCCAGGACATCTAGAAAGGGACTGTCATAACCCTTGTACCACTTGCAGTTATTGCAACTCCTTCGAGCATGTCATTGAGGATTGCCCTGTACTGCTAGATAAGATTCAGGAAAGATGAGGACCTCAGCAGAACCTGCAAGTGAAACTAATATATGCTGAACCTCATGGAGAAGACCCTAGAGTTGTTTTTATTAATCGAGGAATATTTTCTACAGGAGAGGATAGAATGATCCAAGGAAAGATCACATAAGACTCAGGTATCAGGAAAGCCACGGAGAAGACTCAAGCTTTTGATGCAAAGAAAGAAATACATATATTCAAGGAGGCAAGAAAGGATTTCAAGGGAGACCAAGGGTCTTCATAAAAATCACGACTAGAAGTGAGAGAATATGGAATGCCTCGGGCATTTGATCAGTCGGCTTCGCCAAAAGGAGGAAAAGAGTTTAGTAAGCTCATCGAATTTTTATACACTTGTATTAAATTGATTCAGGATGAAAATGTTGTACAAGAGCTACAGAACTTAATCAGGCAGTATGATCTAGGAAGGATAGACCCCTTACTAAGCCAGACAGTACACCAAATTGGGGAAAAGAGAAGGACAAATAAAGAATTACACTTGAATGCTCAAATAGGAGAATATGACATAGACTATGTGGTCCTCGACTTAGGGTCGGAAGTTAATGTCATAACAAAGAAAACTTGGGCACTGATGGGAAAACCAAAGTTAATATATTCCCCTATAAGACTTAGGATGGATAATCAGCAAGTTGTCAGCCCATTTGGACGACTGGAGCATGACCCTGTGGAAATCAATGGAGTAAGATCATTTTCATATTTTTAAGTAATTGAAATTGTTGATGACAGTTTCCCTTACCCTGCTTTGTTAGGAATTGATTGAGCCTTCAACAATTCCATTGTTGTTGATTTAAAGAAAAGGCATATGACCTTTGAAAGGGATGGCCTTAGGGTCATTGCACCCTTATATCCAGATGAGGGTTAACAATACATGGAGCCCATCTGAGAAGAAGACCACGCATACGAACTGGAAAATATCTACAAACTAACAGCCAGACAACAAGATTACATCAACCCTACAACCGATGGGAATCTGAGTTGGCGAATTGACAACACGTTTTCATTAGATTCAAAAGAAGCACTGGAGAACTGGCAGAACTAGATGTATGAAGTATCTACCAGAAGATGTGCTAGATTAACAAGAGAAGTTCGCTAGATCGGCACAACAGTAAGTAATTTACCCAAATTTGACGGTCTGAACCCTTTAGAAGCCTTCCTATCAAATTTTGAAACAAGTGTACCAACACAACAGAGGCTATTGGCAATGGATGAGGCCCTGAAATCCACACCAACAAGATGGTGGGGGACACATAAAAGCAATATTACAGACTGAACACAATGTTGAACTTTAATGACAACACAATTCTCAGCACAAGCAGTAAGTTGCAAAGTAAGGTACACTGGTCAAAGTTTCCAAAAGGACCATCTATGAAGATGCGAAGAGGCTTGGAGTGACATTCCTCGAGAAAAATGGGTGCACAGATTCATTAACACGTTGGACACGATTCCTATCAACTGGTACCTTCAAGCGGAGCTGTGCCTCGTCACTCCAGATTGGGAAGGTATGATTCATAATTTTGTCACCACCTTTTCATTTGGAAGTGAATATCCTTTAGTATACCAAGCATTACAGATTGTGAGACAGAAGGTATTCAAAGAGGCATATAGCCTCCCTATGAAACAAGAAGAGGACGAATGGACTGCGCCTCTCCAGAAATTGTAGAGCTGCTACAACATCAATGCCGATGATGATGATGATCCGAGGAAGGTAAACATCACTGAAACAGAAGTCCAAAGAGATGTGGAGGAACCAGGAGTTGAGATACCATTTATTGGTCAACCAATCAAGATCAAAAAGGTCAATATTGGAACAGACGAGACTCCAAATCTTTCCAATGTCGGAGATTATTGGGATGTTGCTACCATTTACAAGATTACAGAGTTGTTGCATGAATATCAAGACTTGTTTCCGACCAAGTTCATTGATGAGAATACCTTTGAAACCAGGTGCGAATCCAGTCAAGAAAAGACCCTACAGATTGAATCCAAAATACAAGGAAAAAATGAATATTGAGATTGACAGAATGATGGAAGCAGGGATTATTGAACCTGCCGAAGAATCAGAGTGGATCAGACCTATGGTGGTACAAGACAATAAGACAAGAGAAATCAGGATATGTGTGGACCTTGGGAAGTTGAATGATGCATGTATGCATGACCCTTTCTCTACACCATTCACTGATGAAGTATTAGACAACGTGGGAGGCCAGGAGGTATACTCTTTTACAGATGGATTTTCAGGATACCATCAGATCCAGATTTCTAAGGAGGACCGCCACAAGACCATGTTTGCCATGGAATGGGGATCCTACCAATATACAGTGATTCCATTTGGACTGAAGAATTCCCCAGCCATCTTTTCCAGGGTGGTGGTCGAAGCGTTCAAAGAAGTTTTGCATAAATGTTTAGAAGCATATTTTGATGACTGGACTGTGTTTAGTTTGTTGAAAAATCATATTGAATTTCTAAGTCTAATGTTGGATAAATGCAGTTAGTGTGAAATTTATTTGAATCTGAAGAAGTGCATCTTCTTCTCACCATTCAGAGTGTTATTAGGCCATATTGGATGCAAGCAGGGATTGCTGGTTGATCCATAAAAAATTGCAATTATAGTTGATTTTCCACCTCCTACTTCAGTTAAACAACTGCGCACTGTGCTAGGACATACTGGCTATTACAGGAAATTCATTAAAGGCTATGCCCAAATCACAACACCGATGGAGAAGTTGTTGAAGAAGCATTGTCAGTTTGTCTTGAAAGATGAATGCTAACAGAGCTTCTACACGCGGAAACAAAAGATGGAAACAGAAGATGGTCACTGTGCCCATTCTGGCTTTTCCAGATTGGAACAAGGAGTTTCATGTGCACATCGATGCATCTTCTATTTCACTGGGAGTAGTACTGGCACAACCGGGAGAAGGGAAGATCAACCACCCGTTATATTTTTCTAGCAGGAAGCTATCTACAGCTAAGATTAACTACACCACTACAGAAAAAGAAGGATTAACCATGGTGTATGCACTGCAGAAATTTCGCCACTATTTGTTGGGAGGACACTTTAAAATTTTTACTGATTACTCCACACTAAAATACCTGTTCAACAAGCCATTGTTGGGGGGGAGAATATGAAGATGGCTTCTACTGTTTCAAGAATATGATTTTGAAATTATAGTTAAGCCAAGAAGAATGAATAAGGGCTCTAACCACCTATCGAGGTTGGAACATGGAGAAGAACCCACCAATTTGGAGGATACATTATCGGATGCACAATTGCTCGCCATTAGAAATATTGATGACCACTTTGCAGGCATCGTCCAGTTCTTGTCAATAGGGATGGCACCTATTGAGTTTACAATTCCCCAGAAGAAACAATTGGTAGTGCACGCTGCAGACTTTTCACTTATAGCAGGACAACTATACAAGATGGGACCGATGAGATATTGAGAAGATGTGTTATGGAGGGAACGACCATTGATCCTTGTAGAAGCTCATGAAGGCATACAGGAGGAAATTACACAGGGAAAGCAACTACGCAGAAGGTTCTGTGATATAGCATTTGGTGGCCTACCTTACATAGAAATGCTAAGGATTATGCTAGAGCATGTGATGTGTGCTAGAGAGTTGGGAAACCATCTAGACAAGATGAATTTCCATTAGCACTGCATATGACCATACAACCATTTGAAAAGTGGGCCATTGACTTCGTGGGACCTATAAACCCACCAGGAAAGCACACAGGACAAAGGTATATCATTACTGTGACATAATACTTAACCAGATGGGCTGAAGCCAGAGCAGTAAAAGACTGTAGTGCAACTACAGCTACG
The DNA here is from genome assembly GCA_032191745.1 of Picea mariana. Taxonomy (NCBI): domain Eukaryota; kingdom Viridiplantae; phylum Streptophyta; class Pinopsida; order Pinales; family Pinaceae; genus Picea; species Picea mariana. Next base: position 2,672 of record JASDQU010440048.1, on the reverse strand, counting down.
CATTTTATATTTTATGACATAATAACCAGGTTTGGATACCCCAAGATCCTTATGAGCAATCAAGGCACACACTTCATCAATAAGATAGTTGAAGCCCTGACTGAAGAATTTGTAGTCCACCATCACAAGAGTACACCTTACCATCCACAAGAAAACGAAACAGTTGAAGCATTCAACAAGATATTGGAGACAACATTGATGGAAATTTGCAGTGTGAATAGGGATGACTGGGATTTAAGAGTGCCTGCAGTACTATGGGCCTATAGAACCACTTGCAAGAAATTAACAATGCAGACCCCTTTCAAATTGGTTTATGGCCTTGAAATTGTTGTTCCAATGGAATACTTGGTACCAAGCTTAAGGATTGTTGTGTTTACAGACATGGATGATACTGGTGTTGTTCATGAGAGGCATTCATAGTTGGTTGAACTAGAAGAAGATAGATTCATTACAGTATTCCACCAACGGGTTTAGAAGGAATGAGAGAAGGCATATCATGACAGACACATCAAGAAGAAGGAATTCAAGCAAGCTGATTTAGTAATGATGTATGATAGTAAGTTTATAAAACACCCAGAAAAGTTCATAACGCAATGGCTTGGACCATACGAGATTGCTTATGTTACTGAAGGAGGAGCTACGCAATTGAAAACATTCAAGGGAGAATGGAAGGAAGGATTGGTGAATGGGAGTCAGCTGAAGTTGCACTATGACAACCAGCTACCTCGCATCTCTCAGTAAAAACAACAAGAAAAGGGTCTAGGTACCAAGTGCAGTTGAAACTAGGTACCAAACACAGAAAAGAGAGTCTGCACAAGGAGGGAGTGGAGGCATAAAATAGAAAGCAAAGGCTACCCTACGCAGTCCAAAGTTGAAGTAAAGGAGAAGGATCAGATCCAAAGTGCCTCGAGATGAGTCACAGGTGATTTTTGGGGGCCTGTTGGCCCTTAGTTATGGAAGGAAGTGAAGAACAAGGAAGAAAAGGTAAAAAGTGAACTTTGCGGAAGACACAATGACTGTCACTGGGTCGAAGTGAGAAAAAGAGAAGAGAAGATGGAGCGAAGTATGGAAAAGCAAGCCGTTGGATGAGAAGATCAAGGTTGACAGATCATCAAGGAAGAGGGATCAAGGAAAACTCAACAAGCAGATAAAGCCACCATTGGATGCCTTGGAGCACCGCGCGAGAAGGAAGGAAAGACAGGTTGGTGAAGCTCAAAAAAAGTGGGTCAAGTTGACCTAGGGTTTTGGTATCTAGGGTTTTTGGCACCTAGGTTTCGACCTAAGGCTATCGGTGAGGTATTGTAATGTAAATAAAGGTCAAGAGGACTTGGGTTGGGTTGGTATGATATTGTTGTTGATATAGATCTATTTTTATGGTGAGAGATTATTGTATTGTGAGAAAGAAGTGTTGAGAGAGAGAGCCTTCAGAGATTGTAATATCTTCAGCTATGTGCAAAGGTCAAGTCCTATAGCTAGGTGTGCAAGAATGGGAGAGAAAGAGAGAAGGGAGGGAGGATATGCTAGCTAAGAGTGCAGAAAAGAACTGTATGCTTTATCTTAATAAATCATAAGTCAGTTCTTTGGATGTAACCATAGAGAGAGGGTGAACCACGTACATCTTATGTTGTGTGTGTGATTGATTCTTTGATCTCAGCCACTGTTATATTGTTATTTGCATTGTTGTATTAGATCAAATCTATGAAATGTGCAGGGTAGATATAACTTGATAAGTGATAGATGCACCTGTGTTGCTATTGTAATAGATCCACTTGATATTCCCCTGGTTGTAGACATCTCTGTCCTGCAACCCCCTCATAGCTTCTTTGGGTGAGACTGCATATGCTTCATAGGTGTTGTTGAAAGGGATAGTAGCTAGGGCTTGTTGGTGCGCTCTTGGAGCTGAAGCCTAGTTTTAGGCCGCTCCAAGCCTCGTAGGGGGTCTTATCCTTGATAGATCTATGGGGAGATCTATTTTGGATGTATCTTGCATAGTTAAGTGCTTTGGCCCATAGTCTCTATGGTAGTGACTTTGCATGCAACATGCAACATGACATCTCCTTTAGAGATCGGTTTTTTCGCTCAGCAACTCCATTTTGCTGCGGAGTATAGGGAACTGTATGTTGCAACTGAATCCCTGCCTCATGGAAAATATTGTGGATCTCATGATTCACATACTCTCCCCCATTATCAGTTCGGAGGACTTTGATCTTCTTTCAGGACTATGTCTCAACCAAGGCCTTGAAATCTTTGAGGTGTTCAAAGACCTTGGATTTATGCCTGAGAAAGTAGATCCAAGTAAAACGTGAGAAATCATCAACAAAAATGAGAACAAACCTCACTTTGTTGATGGATGGATGCAAAAAAGGACCCATAAGGTCACTGTGGATCAGATCTAAAGGTGCGGAAGCTCGCTGAGACTTTCCTTTGTCGAATTTCTCTTAAGGGTGTTTCCCGAGAACACACCCCTCACATACTCCCTTGGAGAAATTGATGTCTAGTATACCATCAACTAATCTGTGCTTGCTAAGTTGTTGCATGTATCTGAAATTCAAATGTCAAACCTTTCGTGCCATATACTACTACTTTCATCAACATGATTAAGCAGTAAAGCAAAATCAGGTTCAATGAATTTAGAAAATCTATACAATCTAGACTGATGATTTACCTCACCG
>JASDQU010440047.1:83831-96465 GCA_032191745.1 Picea mariana | reverse complement strand
TGTATGTTGGGAAGTCCAGGAAACGATATTTCTTAAGTGCCCATTATGCGAATCATCCATTGTTGAGGGTACTGATTGTTGAGAGCTTCAGAGACGGCTTCTCAGTCGCCTGCGAGGTTGTGCTGTTCGAGCATTTGGTGTGGATGTTGGAAAACACAGAACCAGAGGCGATTCAAAGCGATTCCAGCATGAAGGAATTGGCCGAATTCTATGCTTGTAAGTTATAATTATTACGGGCGAAAAGGCCCGTAATAACTTATTTGTCTTGCTTTTCTGTGTCATGTATGTTTAGAGTCCTGGAATAGCTTCATCTTACTTATGGGCGTGGGAACTTAAGGTTTCTTCCTTTAGCATTGGAGCTCATAAATGCCGACGACTTTCATAAAAGTGTGATATCTATATTTACCTGTTGAACCAATCTAGGGCCGACTGCCTGATGTATAATCTAGGACGCTGTTGTGTTAATGCTGTATAATGTTAAATAACTTAATGATATTCTGGCCCGAATAATATTCCGGCAACATCTCATTGCATCCAATATACATATGCAGCACTATTCTAATTTCTGGAAAAACAATATTCTTTGCACAAAATATAAATTTAATTTTCCTTGATATTTTAGCAATGGAGAAGCACAGTGAAGAAAAAAGATACAGGAATGTTGCAATGGAGAAGCACAGTGAAGAAAAATGATACAGGAATGTTGAAGTTAAGATGTATGAAAGCTATTTTAACCAAAAGATTAAAGAGTTTAATGACAATATATAGCTGTTTGGTGAAACTATATAGATATTATATGGTCTATGCAGGACGTTGATAAAGTCAGTTTTAATCATTTCACGTGTGTCAAAAGATTACAGTTCTCCATATACAAAAGAAAGGGCAGACGGTATTATTGCATTGTCGAAGAAACAATTCTCTCTATTTTGTCAAATATCAGTTATATCAATTAATTAATTAATTTTTAAGCATGATATTTTATCAAATTTTTAAGTATGATATTTGATCAAACATGTTGACTTCATTATTAAAGTTTTTTATGAATTAATTAATTAATTTTTAAACATGATATTTTATCAAATTTTTAAGTATGATATTTGATCAAACATGTTGACTTCATTATTAAATTTTCAGTCCTCAATCCGTAAAAATGACTTAATAAGTTGAAAAAATTATTGAAGAAAGCTCATTTGCATCCTGAGGATGTCCCGTGACATTTATTTCTTTTATACTTTCAGTTGAAGAAACAACGAATACTGCATATAACATTGAAGCTAAAAGGATGGACACGTGAAATAGTACAAAGGAGGCCATGGAAAATCAAAAGACAAGACGGATGTAACAGATTTCACTTCTGGTAATGTCTAGGGCAGTTGCAGCGGCAGCAACTACAGACGATTCCATTCGAACTTATGCCATTCTACATAATTTCCCTCTCCAGTACGAATTGAGTGCATCCATGTGATTTCATGACGCGTAGCCACTAGATGTTTTGGCTTTGCAGAGAAGTTTTGACTGCATACTATCATAGATATTATGATGTTTATCATATATATCGTGCTGTTATCAATCTCTGTTTAATAGCTCCTTTAATGTTGTTGGTGGGTTGCAGATTGTTGGCTTTCAAGCTACGTCGGAATCGGGATATACATTATTTAATCTGAAAGAACTTTGGAGCCAATGGTTTACATCTCAGTAGCAAGCCAGTATGTTTAAAATGTAAGACAAACCAACCGAATTATTAGATATGTTTAGCAGTTATTTATGAAAGAAAGAAAGAAAATGATTTTAACATTTAGGCTAACAATAGTTTATGGGACAGACTGCCTCACACACTGATTTCTGCAATTTAGCCATTTTTCTGTTCAACTTGATGATGAGCTCCCCCAATTTCTCTACCTTCCCCTAGCTGAATAAATTTTTCGAAAAGCTATCTGTCAAGATACTTATATAGTTGTCCCTAGTGTCTTTGAAGGCTTCACACTCTAAAATGAAATGTTTTTTTCTTTCCACTTTTCCAAAGGTGCAGAACACACACACCCTTTCTTCCCAAGCTTCTTTTGGTCTTTTCCAACTTCCAGTTTCACAAAGGAGTTGATGGAAATTGGTTCTTAATTGGGCAATAAGCATTTTGGCTCTCCAACATATTTTGGCCCCAAGATAAGAAGCTCAAAATGTATTATTTTCAGCTTTGACTGTGAGAATGTCTTATGTCAATTTATCTTGCTTCTTAATTTTTTTGTTAATTCATATTTTCAATTGATCATATTATAAGTTTAATTTTTCTTTAGTCCTTATTTTTAATTTATTATTTTAGTTGGTTTACAATGAGGGAAAAATCCACTGGGATAAGGTTTTGGGACATAGAGAATTTTAATATGTCTAAAATTTTTGCTAAACTTGACTAGTCTTTTACTTGAAAATGAGGTTTGTTCGTTAAAAGCTTAACTTATTATATATAAGAAAAGGGTTGACTACTTACTCTCATACATATTATAGATGTCATGTTGGAATCAATATATGTGTAACATTATTTTATGATCAAATTTAAGACTTTATAGACACATTATAAAAGAAGTTGTTTTATGGTCAAAACTCATCTTCTAAGTTTTATTTTATTTAGTTTTTATTTTCAAATAATTTATTTTTCTAAAAAAAATCCCAAAATATATCAAATTTAAAATTTTGTTGGAGTATGTCTACATCCCAACAACAACATTAAATGCATTACTACTAACTACTAAGATATAGTGAGTCTATATCCTACCAACAATCTTAAATATATCAAATCTAACCAAAAATCAATCAAATCTGAAGTTATGTTGAAGTATGTGTACATCCCAACAACAATGTTAAATGCATTACTACTGACTATTAAAATGTACACCCTAACACTAATATTAAATATCTCAGATCTGAACAAAAAATATATTAAATATGAAGTTATGTTAAATATATCAAATCTGAACCAAAAATATATCAAATTTGAAGTTATGTTGGAGTACGTGTACATCCCAACAACAATCTTAAATGCACTACTACTTACTAAAATTTAGTCACTGTAATCAAATCTGAACCAAAAATATATCAAATTTGAAGTTAAGTAAATTTAGTCATTGTAATCAAATCTAAACCAAAAATATATCAAATCTGAAGTTATGTTGGAGTATTTGTACATGCCAACAACAATGTTAAATGCACTACTACTTACTAAGATTTATTCATTAAACATTCTACTGGAAATATAAAATATATTAGGACCCAAAATATTTCAAATCTAAAGTTATATTAAAAAGTCTTACATCTCAACAACAATTTTAAATGTAGTACTACTAACTACTAGGTTGTAGTCAGTGTAACACCAATGTTAAATACACTACCACTAAACTCTAAACCTATAACTATTCATGATTAGAAGTTGAAAAAGTACTAACAACAATATTAAATACACTAAATGAGTGGTAGTGTATTTAGTCTCTGAAACCAATAGTTATTCATGATTAGAAGTTGTAAAAGTACTATTTTCAAAAAATTTAGTTGAAAAAGTACTATTTTCAACTTTTTCAATTGAAAAAGTACTATTTTCAACTTTTTCCTCAACTGAAAGTGGTTGTTCAGCCTGGTGTGGACTATTGTGAGCTGAGTAGTTGCATGAAAGGAAACATTCCCTATAAAAATTGACCTAGTTTGTATATGAGGTTGAGAGATCTGCTACCATCCTATGGAGTAAAGTGTGTGTTTGACGTGCATCGGTTGAAGCAACATTATGATCTGTAGTGGTGGAGTAGTGCGTGATCTGAAAGCAGAGTGATTCGCAAGTCAGTCACTGAATATCAAAACCTTGAGGCAACCTACAAATTATAATAAAATTTCCAGTCTGCCATAATTGTGTATTGTTAGCATGCTGGCATGTACTTAGGAGAAGAATGAGGTTGTGAAGAGTCAATCCATTGTATTTTGTGGAAAAAAGGTCACCCGTGAAGTGTCTTAGTACTGGAGGTAGCCACCGTCTTTGGAATCGCTATTCTGAAGAAACTCTCTGTGAAGGAGTTTGTTGCTGAGTGAAGCAGTCTGGGTGGAGATTGGGAAAGGTAGCAATATATGATGAAGAGAATTTGTCTATTAAAGAATGGTAAGAAATTATGAAGGAAAATAAACTGATTGATGATTTGCTGAATTGGAATGGAAATCAAGCAGATGAAGCTCTCCAAGAAGAGAAACATGGAAAGAACGGAAATAAAAATTATCATATTCATGAACTCGGATTTACTGAAGAATGGCTTGCAAAGCCTATGTATGTTGATATTCATATTATATGTTGCACTAATGTTGCTATGTATGTTGATATTCATATTATATGTTGCACTGAAGTTGCAGAGATTTAAAATTGTTCTGAAAAGTCTTTTGAAATGAAAAGACTATTGAGAAGAAGCAGTATTGAAATTGATGATAGCATTGAAGACTGGTTTTATGACCATCATTATGGAGAGATTAAGAAAATGCAGTGGGTACTTTCCCTAGTCAGATTTAAGATGAAAAAGAAAAAGTTGGATCCATGTCCAAAAAAAAAGAAATAAAAGTGAAGATGAAGCAAAAATTGAAGATGAAAATAAAATTTACATGTTTTAAGGTCTAGAGCAGAAGAAAGAAAAAGAGTTACAATGAAAAGAGTGTATGTTGCACCAGAATGCAATATTAAAAATGTTATGTAATGTTGCAAGTTTGGTTGAGACTTACATCAATAGACATGTTATGTATGGCTTTAGTATTAACCAATTTCTCCATTAAGGGAAGGTTTTGGAATAATTTCTAAATTAGGCAAAGTGGTTGTAGATTGTTGTGTGCATGTGAGAGAGTGGTTTGAAATCCACAATTCTAGGAGAGTGTTCTAAGTCTAACATTGAATCATTTGGCTATAAATGTGGCTTTTTGAGCATCTTTACTCAATCCTAAGCTGTATTAATTTCTAATTGTTAATACTAATGAATTATGTCAACTTTTAGCTGTGTTTTCATCTAAGTTTTGTTTCTATAAAATAACCTTATTTCATCCAAATATTTTCTCTATAATGTGCTATATCTAGTTTTACTTATTGTTTTATCTAAATTTTATTTTTATCAAGAACCTTAAGTCATCCAAATATTATCTGTATAAAAGAGTTTTTTAGAAAATAATTAAAAGAAAAATTATATTTCATTGCTGAAATGCATTATTAAAGACAATTTTATTGGAAAATATAAAGTAAAAGTATTTTCATTTTGAAATATGTGTGTGTGTGTGTGTGTGAAATCAGAATTGTTTGTTATTTAAATTACATTTATGAATGCATAAATGAATTCATCATCCTAAAACATGTAGAGGCACTCAAAATATACAATCTTAACTACTCAAACATAGGGATCCAACAATTATGACCAGGAAAAAACCAAAACATTGACCATTTAAACTATTTATATAAATTATATTTAGTATTTTTCTTTCATTGTTGTGAATATCTCAATTAGGTCTCTATTGTTTAGCATTTTTCTTTGAGTTTTGTGAATATCTCAATTTGATATCAAAATCAATTATATCAATTGTTGTTAAGAGTGAATGATGAAAGATTGTATCTGTCTCAACATTTGGTTTCCATTTCACTCATAAAAAAAAAAAAAAAACTTTGAAAACATGTCAAACTTGATATCCTATGTTCAATTCTAAAGTTTTTCATAAAAAAGGTATCAATAAATAATTTTTCTTAAATTGAAAGAGCATAATATTACAAGTGAAACAATAAGACAAACACATTTTTCAATTAATGTAAAAATCCATATAAATACAACATGATGTAATCTTCATGGTTGAACCAATATCTCAACCTCACACTATTTTAAGACTTTTTATTGGAGAAAATCTCTTACAACTATCTAAATCTAACTAAACATTCTACTTAAATAACCAATAATAATCACATCCAAATATATAAACACACATAGCGAGTAATTATTATATATTCTAATATTTTGTCTACATAAAATATAACATTAATTAATTAATGTACATATTACCTTTTGTATGACTTTTGATAACATTCATTAATTATTTATTTAATTAATTAATGTACATATTACATTTTGTATGACTTTAAAAACATTTATTAATTAATGCTCATTTAACTTTAAGTAGAACATTAAATAATGTTCATGTTACATTTTGTATCAGTGGAAGAACGTTTGATAATTAAAGCAAGTGTGAGTTTAATAAATGTATGTGGTAAAAATAGTGCATTTCAATGGAAATGTTTAATATTTATTGTAAAAAATGATGAGTAGACAGGGTGATGGATATCAACTTTTTTTTTGAACTTTTTTATCACTTCGTGATAGAAATGGGTTAGAAATAGGTTTTATATTGATAAACCTAATATAAAATATTATTCAATTTTATTATTTTAAGTTTATTAATAAAAAAAATTAGTTTTATTGTTTTAGTTTTTTTTCATTTTTTTTTCCATAATTTTTTAGAAGGTTTCAACTATAAGGGTTTACGTGATCTACAAGAATATGGATACTCTTGTTCTTAATTTTTTCTGAGGTAAACCTTATATAGTAATGTAAAGGATGCTTCCCCATAGTTGTGGATGACATTCCTAGTAAACCCATCAACATAGTATCGTGTGCCTCATCCATGAGGATTCAAAAAAAGCCCCTCTTGACAAGGACCTACACAAATATCCATCACCATTGACAATAAACAATTGATATAAAACATTTGGCTAAGTGTCACTCCTATATTTTATCATTGTTCTTAAACTATTTCATATCATCGAGATGCTCTCAATTTCCTATGCATTTATGGAACTTTCTCATAATATCAAATTTATGTTTGCAATTAGTAGAATCACTATTATCTTTTGGCCCTATTTCACTAGTTTTTGTTAGTTTTGTTGGTCATTTGTCCATTCTACAAACGAAACTCATGAATTACTATTTCTAACTTGAGAGTGACATAAAAATAAATTTATTGATGCTCATTATGGCTTTGTATAATTCGTTTATTTATTGTTAGTTCATATGATTCCAATAGTTTTGAATTAAGATTAGTAATGAAAAAACCAACTCTTCTTAGAAACCTTCACACAATAACAAGAAGAGTTCCGGTGAAAAATGATGAAATATATGAGGTCCACATTCCATACTTTGCAACATTCTCTCCAAAAACCACATGTCTACAATCAAGAGATTTCCACCCCTTCAACCTTTTTTGCATCTCCTCTTGGAGTGGTGTCCATAACGCTTAAACTTGTCCATACTAAGAACCGCACTTGAGCATATTTATACCACATTACCCTCCTCTTCTAGAAGCCATCATGCATGAACATTCTCTAACATGAGCTTCAAAAACCTAAGCTACATTCTATTATCATGCATACTAATTTCTAGGAACATATTTCACGATCAAAATTTCAGGTTTCCCATATAACTGAGACACATTACACTTTTCCATTTTTATTACTTAATGAACCTTCTATGGTGGTGTAGAATCATCCAAAATTCATCTCTAATTTGTCATTCAAGTATTCCCTCCTTCAATGCACCTTTCTCTATCTACCCATTAGAAGTTGCTCTTACAATGTTCAATGTTATAGTTGATCCACAGTTTTCTAGACAACTCTCAAGGACTTAGATGGTAAGAAGGGTCAATGCCATCTACCACACAATGTTTCATTTTCTTGTCCTACTTTGGACAAGGATGCACATCTATACTCCCACCTTTTTGTATTCATTATACACCAAATGCAAGGTTTTTCTTGCAAGAGGTTCCTCTTGTTGAAATATATGAGAGTTTTATTATTTGTTTTCTTTAATCATGTATTGCATCCAATTAATTTCTTCCATGAACCTATTCACTTCAAAAAACTATTCGTCCGCTAATTCAATCACTACATGTTTAGCAAGGACATGATCTATACAAGGGTCCAAACTATGCAATGCCCAAAGTTTTTTTTTTTTCTTCCTAATTGATGTAATAAGGAGCATAAACCAATTACAATAAAAAATAGAAATGATTTCCTTTATAAATAAGAAATGGTGAGAAGTTGTAACAGAAAAAAATTGACATTGCACTATATTTAATTTTTTTATTATAATTACTAAATGATATAATATTTTTTTTTTATTATTATAACTAGTAAATCATACGATATTTTATATTGTATAAAGATCCCAACCACACAATGTTAATTATTAGATGTGTTTAGCAGTTATTTATGAAACAAAGAAAGAAAATGACTTTAACATTTAAGCTAACAATAGTTTATGGGACAGACCGCCTCACACACTGATTTCTGCAATTTAGCCCTTTTTATGTTCAACTTGATGATGAGCTCCCCCAATTTCTCCACCTTCCCCTCATTGAATAAATTTTCCGAAGAGCTAGCTGTCAAGATACTTATATAGTTGTCCCTACTCTCTTTGAAGGCTTCACACTCTAAAATCAAATGTTTTTCTCTTTCCACTTTTCCTGAGGTGCAGAAGATAGACATCCTTTCTTCCCAAGCTTCTTTTGGTCTTTTCCAACATCCAGTTTCACAATGGAGTTGATGGAAATTGGTTCTTAATTGGGTAATAAGAATTTTGGCTCTCCAAGATATATTGGCCCGAGGATAAGAAGCTGAAAATGTATTATTTTCAATTTCGACTCTAAGAATGCCTTATGTGAACTTATCTTGCTTTCTTTAGAAGTTAAATTTTTTGTTAATTCACATTTTCAATTGATCATATTATAAGTTTAATTTTTCGTTAGTCCTTATTTTTAATTGATTATTTTAGCTAGTTTACAATGACGGAAAAATCCACGGGGATAAGGTTTTGGGACATAGAAAATTTTAATATGCCTGAAAATGAGGTTTGTTGGTTAAAAGCTTAACTTATTATATATAAGAAAAGGTTTGACTACTTACTGTCATACATATTATAGATATCATGTTGGAATCAATATATGTGTAACATTATTTTATGATCAAATTTAAGACTTCATAGATACATTCTAAAAGGAACTCTTTTATGGCCAAAACTCATATTCTTAGGTTTATTTTATTTAGTTTTTGTTTTCAAATAATTTATATTTCTAAAAAAAATCCCAAAATATATCAAATCTAAAATTATGTTGGAGTATGTCTACATCCCAACAACAATATTAAATGCATTACTACTAACTACTAAGATATAGTGAGTCTATATCCTACCAGCAATATTAAATATATCAAATCTAACCAAAAATCTATCAAATCTGAAGTTATGTTGAAGTATGTGTACATCCCAACAACAATGTTAAATGTATAACTACTGACTATTAAGATGTACACCGTAACAATAATATTAAATATCTCAAATTTGAACAAAAAAATATATTAAATATGAAGTTATGTTAAATATATCAAATCTGAACCAAAAATATATCAAATCTAAAGTTATGTTGGAGTATCTGTACATCCCAACTACAATGTTAAATGCACTACTACTTACTAAAATTTAGTCACTGTAATCAAATCTGAACCAAAAATATATCAATTCTAGAGTTATGTAAATTTAGTCACAGTAATCAAATCTGAACCAAAAATATATCAAATCTGAAGTTATGTTGTAGTATGTTTACATCCCAACAACAATGTTAAATGCACTACTACTTACTAAGATTTAGTTATTAAACATTCTAGTGGAAATATAAAATATATTAGAACCCAAAATATAGCAAATCTAAAGTTATATTAAAATATGCTTACATCTCAACAACAATTTTAAATGTAGTACTACTAACTACTAGGTTGTAGTGAGTGTAACACCAATATTAAATACACTACCACTAAACTCTAAACCAATAATTATTCATGACTAGAAGTTGAAAAAGTACTAACAACAATATTAAATACACTAAATGAGTGGTAGTGTATTTAATCTCTAAACTAATAGTTATTCATGATTAGAAGTTGAAAAAGTACTAACAACAATATTAAATACACTAAATGAGTGGTAGTGTATTTAATCTCTAAACCAATAGTTATTCATGATTAGAAGTTGTAAAAGTACTATTTTCAAAATTTTCAGTTGAAAAGGTACTATTTTAAATTTTTTCAGTTGAAAAAGTACTATTTTCAATTTTTTGAGTTGGAAAAGTACTATTTTCAACTTTTTCCTCAGCTGAAACTGCCTGTTTAGCCTAGACTGTTGTGAGGTGAGTAGTTGCATGAAAGGAAACACTCCCTATAAAAATCGACCTAGTTTTCATATGAGGTTGAGAGATCTGCTACCAGAAACTGCCCGTGGAGTAAAGTGAGTGTTTGACGTGCATTGGTTGAAGCAACATTATGATATGTAGTGGTGGAATAGTGCGTGATCTCAGCGTAGAGTGATTCGCAAGTGAGTCACTGAATATCCAGACCTCGAGGGAACCTACAAATTATAATAAAATTTTCAGTGTGCCATAATTTTGTATTGTTAGCATGCGGGCACGTACTGAGGAGAAGAATGAGGTTGTGAAGGGTCAATCCGTTGTGTTCTATGGAACAAAAGTCACCTGTGAAGTTTCTTAGTTTTTGAGGTAGCCACCATCTTTGGAATCGNCAACATCGAAGGAACGAAAATAAAAATTAGCATGATGATGAACTCGCATTTATTGAAGAAGTTGCAGAGATTTAAAACTGTTCTGAAAAGTCTTTTGGAATGAAAAGACTATTGAGAAGAAACAGTATTGAAATTGATGATAGCATTGAAGACTGTTTTTATGACCATCGTTATGGAGAGATTAAGCAAATCCAGTAGTCAGATTTAAGATGACAAAGAAAAAGTTGGAGCCATGTCCCCAAAAAAAAAAGAAATAAAAGTGAAGATGAAGCAAAAATTGAAGATGAAAATAAAATTTACATGTTTTAAGGAGCAGAAGAAAGAAAAAGAGTTACAATGAAAAGAGTGTATGTTGCACCCTAATGCAATATTAAAAATGTTATGTAATGTTGTAAGTTTGTGTATGTTGCACCATAATGCAATATTAAAATTGTTATGTAATGTTGTAAGTTTGGTTGAGACTTAGACCAATAGGCATGTTATGTATGGCTTTAGTATTAACCAATTTCTCCATTAAGGGAAAGTGTTGGAATAATTTCTAAATTAGGCAAAGTGGTTGTAGATTGTTGTGTGCCTGTGAGAGAGTGGTTTGAAATCCACAATTCTAGGAGACTGTTCTAAGTCTAATATTGAATCATTTGGCTATAAATGTGGTTTTTTGAACATCTTTGCTCAATCCTAAGCTGTATTAATTTCTAATTGTTAATACTAATGAATTATTTCAACTTTTAGCTGTGGTTTCATCTAAGTTTTGTTTCTATAAAATAACCTTATTTCGTCCAAATATTTTCTCTATAATGTGCTATATCTAGTTTTAGTTATTGTTTTATCTAAATTTTCTTTTTATTAAGAACCTTAAGTCATCCAAATATTATCTCTATAAAAGAGTTTTTTAGAAAATAATTAAAAGAAAAATTATATTTCATTGCTGAAATGCATTATTAAAGACAATTTTATTGGAAAATATAAAGTAAAAGTATTTTGATTTTGATATATATATATATACACAAAATTAGAATTGTTTGTTATTTAAATTACATTTATGAATGCATAAATGAATTCATCATCCTAAAACATCGAGAGGCACTCAAAATATACAATCTTAACTACTCAAACATAGGGATCCAACAATTATGACCAGGAAAAAACCAAAACATTGAACATTTAAACTATTTATATAAATTATATTTAGTATTTTGCTTTCATTGTTGTGAATATCTCAATTAGGTCTCTATCGTTTAGTATTTTTCTTTGAGTTTTGTGAATATTTCTATTTGATATCAAAATCAATTATATCAATTGTTGTTAAGAGTGAATGATGAAAGATTGTATTCGTCTCAACATTTGGTTTCCATTTCACTCATAAAAAAAAAAACTTGGAAAACATGTCAAATGTGATATCCTGTGTTCAATTCTAAAGTTTTTCATAAAAAAGGTTTCAATAAATATTTTTGTCTTAAATTGAAAGAGCAGAATATTACACTTCAAACAATAAGACAAACACATTCTTCAATTAATGTAAAAATCCATATAAATACAATATGATGTAATCTTCATGGTTGAGCAAATATCTCAACCTCACACTATTTTAGGACTTTTTATTGGAGAGAATCTCTTACAACTATCTAAATCTAACCAAACATTCTACTTAGACAACCATTAATAATCACATCCAAATATATAAACACACATAACGAATAATTATTATATATTCTAATATTTTGTCAACATAAAATATAACATTAATTAATTAATGTACATATTACGTTTTGTATGAATTTTGAGAACATTCATTAATTATTTATTTAATTAATCAATGTACATATTACATTTTGTATGAAATTAAAAACATTCATTAATTAATGCCCATATAACTTTAAGTAGAACATTAATTAATGTTCACGTTACATTTTGTATCACTGGAAGAACATTTGATAATTAAATCACGTGTGACTTTAATAAATGCATGTGGTAAAAATAGTGCATTTAAATGGAAATGTTTAATATTTATTGTAAAAAATGATGAGTAGGTG
>JASDQU010440047.1:71029-81434 GCA_032191745.1 Picea mariana | reverse complement strand
GTTATTTAAATTACATTTATGAATGTATCAATGAATTCATCATCCTAAAACACCTAGAGGCACTCAAAATATACAATATTAACTACTCAAACATAGGGATCCAACAATTATGACTAGGAAAAAACCAAAACATTGAACATTTAAACTATTTATATAAATTATATTTAGTATTTTTCTTTCATTGTTGTGAATATCTCAATTAGGTCTCTATCGTTTAGTATTTTTCTTTGAGTTTTGTGAATATTTCAATTTGATATCAAAATCAATTATATCAATTGTTGTTAAGAGTGAATGATGAAATATTGTATCCGTCTCAACATTTGGTTTCCATTTCACTCATAAAAAAAAAGACTTGGAAAACATGTCAAACGTGATATCCTATGTTCAATTCTAAAGTTTTTCATAAAAAAGGTATCAATAAATATTTTTGTCTAAAATTGAAAGAGCAGAATATTACACTTCAAACAATAAGACAAACACATTCTTCAATTAATGTAAAAATGCATATAAATACAACATGATGTAATCTTCATGGTTGAGCAACTATCTCAACCTCACACTATTTTAGGACTTTTTATTGGAGAGAATCTCTTACAACTATCTTAATCTAACCAAACATTCTACTTAGATAATCATTAATAATCACATCCAAATATATAAACACACATAACGAGTAATTATTATATATTCTAATATTTTGTCAACATAAAATATAACATTAATTAATTAATTAATTAATGTACATATTACCTTTTGTATGAATTTTGAGAACATTCACTAATTATTTATTTCATTAATTAATGCCCATATAACTTTAAGGAGAACATTAATTAATGTTCATGTTACATTTTGTATAAGTGAAACAACATTTGATAATTAAATCACGTGTGACTTTAATAAATGTATGTTGTAAAAATAGTGCATTTCAATGGAAATGTTTAATATTTATTGTAAAAAATGATGAGTAGACAGGTATCGTGATGGATATCAATTTTTTTTTTAATTTTTTTATCACTTCGTGATAGAAATGGGTTAGAAATGGGTTTTATTTTCATAAACCTAATATAAAATATTATTCAATTTTATTATTTTAAGTTTATTAAAAAAAAAAATAGTTTTATTGTTTTAGTTTTCTTTAATATTTTTTTTCCATAATTTTTTAGAAGGTTTCAACTATAAGGATTTACGTGATCTACAAGAATATGGATACTCTTGTTCTTATTTTTTTCTAAGGTAAACCTTATATAGTAATGTAAAGGATAACTCCCCATAGTTGTGGATGACATCCCTAGTAAACCCACCGACATAGTATAGTGTGCCTCATCCATGAGGATTCAAAAAAAGCCCCTCTTGACAAGGAGCTACACAAATATCCATCACCATTGACAATAAACAATTGATATAAAACATTTGGCTAAGTGTCACTCCTATATTTTATCATTGTTCTTCAAGTATTTCATATCATCGAGATCTTCTCAATTTCCTATGCATTTATGGAACTTTCTCATAATATCAAATTTATGTTTGCAATTAGTAGAATCACTATTATCTTTTGGCCCCGTTTCACTAGTTTTTGTTAGGTTTGCTGGTCATTTATCCATTCTACAAAAGAAACTCATGAATTACTATTTCTAACTTGAAAGTGACATAAAAATAAATTTATTGATGCTCATTATGGCTTTGTATAATTCATTTATTTATTGTTATTTCATATGATTCCAATAGTATTGAATTAAGATTAGGAATGAAAAAACCAACTCTTCTTAGAAACCTTCACACAATAACAAGAAGAGTTCCAGTGAAAAATGATAAAATATATGAGGTCCACATTCCATACTTTGCAATATTCTCTCCAAAAACCACATGTCTACAATCAAGATATTTCCACCTCGTCAACCTTTTTTGCATCTCCTCTTGGAGTGGTGTCCATAATGCTTAAACTTGTCCATACTCAGAACTACACTTGAGCATATTTATACCACATTACCCTCCTCTTCTAGAAGCCGTCATGCATGAACATTCTCTAACATGAGCTACAAAAACCTAAGCTACATTCTATTATCATTCATACTATTTTCTAGGCACATATTTCACGATCAAAATTTCAAGTTTCCCATAGAAATGAGACACATTACACTATTCCATTTTTATTACTTAATGAACCTTCTATGGTGGTGTAGAGTCATCCAAAATTCATCTCTAATTTGTCATTCAAGTATTCCCTCCTTCAATGCAGTTTTTTCTTTCTACCCATTAGAAGTTTCTCTTACAATGTTCAATGTTATAGTTGATCCATAGTTTTCCAGACAACTCTCAACGACTTACATGGTAAGAAGGGTCAAGGACATCTACCACACAATATTTCATTTTCTTGTCCTACTTTAGACAAGGATGCACATCTATACTCTCACCTTTTTGTATTCATTATACACCAAATGCAAGGTCTTTCTTGCAAGAGGTTCCTCTTGTTTAAATATATGAGAGCTTTATTATTTTTTTTGTTTAATCATGTTTTGCATCCAATGAATTTCTTCCATGAACCTATTCGCTTCAAAAAACTATTCTTCTTCAATCACTACATTTTTAGCAAGGACATGATCTATACAAGGGTCCAAACTATGCAATTCCCAAAGTTTTTTTTTTTTTCTAATTGATGTAATAAGGAGCATAGCCCAATTACAATAAAAATTAGAAATGATTTCCTTTATAAATAAGAAATGGTGAGAATTTGTAACAAAAAAATTGACATTGCACTATATTTTATTTTTTATTATATTACTAAATGATATGATATTTTTTTATTTTTTATTATAACTACTAAATCGTATGATATTTTATATTGTATAAAGATCCCAACCACACAATGTTAAATGATTATATTGTATTTTTTAAAAGAAAAATTTACCTCAACTACAATAAAAGTTCTAAATTATTTTCAATATAAAAATTGATACTTAAATATTAACAATGCACTATATTATAACTTTTAAATGTTTTTAAAATTTAATTTTAATATTTTTTACATTATAATGTTTCTGTTTTGAATAAAGATTTAAATTTTTGAATATAAATCCAAATTTTAATCATTATATAAATTTACAAATACTTATAAAAAATTATACAGTGTGCATATAAATATAATTCTTGTAATATACTCTCATACTTTCTTTCTTGTGACTGTATGAAGATATAAATACTTATTGTATTATAGACTGTCCATATGAATATAATTCTTTTAATATACTCTCGTACTTGCTTTCTTTTGACTATACATATTTGTGTTTATCTCTTTATCAAGTATTAATATTTTTACTCAATTGTCAATATCTTGAATATATTAATGGATATGGAAAATTAACACATAAACTAAATACAATTTCGCTCATTTGTAATCATATATTCCCCTCATTTATAATCATATATATTTCCCTCATTTATAATCATATTTTCATATTGAATGTCTTCTAATCGCTTCCAACATATTTGTCATTATTTTATTATTTTTTAAACTAGAACATATATTTTTTAAACTAGGGCATATAACATTCAACGAGAATGTTACTAAATTATTGAAAAAAAAATATCGTTAATTTTAATTTTTGACATGAATTTAAAACCAATTTGATACAAATTTTATTATTAATTCTAAACACTTCGAATTGTATTTTAACTTAATCCAAATTTCAAATTCAAAAATGTCTATATATATAACTTTCTATTCGAACTTTGATACTCTTGAAAATAAACGTAAAATAAAATTTAATCCAAACTTCAAATTCAAATATGTCTATATGTAACCTTCTATTCGAACTTTGATACTCTTAATAATAACATAAAAGAAAATTTTCCGGAAAACTCATGGCATCACTTCTTTTTATGTAAATACAATTTTTTTAACAAATTTCAATACACATTATAAAAATCATTTTTTCAAATATGAGTAGAATTAAAATAATTGAAGTTAATTTTGTAGAAAGTATATCTTCTTTTTAACCATAAATCTAGTAACAAGTCAATAAAATTTTCAATCATGAATATAGATTAAATTTTTGTGCATTATGGAATGATGCTTATAATTAAAAAAAAATGGAACATAGATTAAGTTTTTGTGCATTATGGAATGATGTCTATAATTAAAAAAAAAATATTAGAGTTGTAAAATCAATGAGAACTCTAACGTTCTATATGGCTAGATTTCTACACCTAAACAAAAATTTGTTACAATATCAAGCAAGATCAAAATAATTTAGGTAAAAATTAAAAATTGTAATTGTAATGAAAAATTACTTAAATACGTAGTAATCATTTTAAAATAATATCTATTTTCGACCTCTTTTTTTTTTCAAAATTCATAACAAAGTATATTACACTTGAAGTGTAATATAGAGAAAACCCAAAAAATATGGATCAATCTTTATTTGAACATTTACCACAAATTGACAAAATGAATACATAATGTTTACACACATGAATGGTGTGGTTTTAAAAAAAAGTGGGTATAAAAAAAAAACAAGTGTTGCATGGCAGTGTAGTTCCTTCCAGGTTGGAATGGGAATAAATGCACTGCTATGGAGGGACTGATTACAGGCATGTGGGAAGCAAGTTGAAGTACACGTGGTATAGATGCAGAGGATGAATTTGTGCCAACGGGCACGTCGTGTTAATATGAGAAAGAGGAAGTTTTTTCCTCAGGTGTATATAGTTTAAACATGTTACTTAGAAAACTTCTTTCTAAATGATTTGCAACAAAGGTTCATGTGAAAAAGGACCAAGAAGCATACACAATAAACATTCAAATACAATAGAATATTAAAGAAAGGTTGGATTTGTTCCATATTTCTGAAGCAACAAAGGTTCCTGTTTTCTTTGAAGTCTATCAAAAATCTGGAATCTGTTCCATATTTCTGAAGCATAGATATTAGAAATTCAAAAACAATAGAATAGGCATAAAATTAAAATACATTAAAGTAAAATTAAATGAAATGGTTCCAAGATATTTCAACGTATTTCAAGATGAGTACGCATGAAAATGTTGCAGATAACAAGACTAAAAAAGTAACTTCCAAGTATGTGTGTATCATATACAATTTTTTTGATAGTACGGGAAAGATTTAACATTTTAAAAAGTGCTATGATGTTGGTCTTTGAATGTCTTGCAACAAAGGTTCATTGCCACAAAAAAATTAGCATTCAAATATTTCTAGAATCTGTTCCATATTTCTGTTTATGTTCCAAACATTCAAACCCATTAGAATATTAATAATGTCCTGCAACAAAGATATTTCTGAAGCATACACATTAAACATTCAAATACAATAGAATACTAATAATGTCTTGCAACAAAGGTTCCACGACACAAAAAATTTAGCATGTCCGCATTAGTTTTCTTTGAAATTTATTAAAAATTAATAACTTTTGTTACATATTTCTGGAATCTCTTCCATATTTTTGGAAATTTAAATTTGTTTGTCATAGATACTAGGATCGCGGCTCCTGTGGAACATAAAAAGAAATAAGTACAAGAATTAGGAATGTATAAAGAAGAAGTACACGACGGTAGAGAGGAAGATATGAAAACAAAAAAATGGAAATTATGAGTGTTTGGTTAGAGTTTTCTATTTAAAGAGGTATAATAATTGGATTGATAAAGAAAAGAAGATGTCATCAATATATAATTACTATGAATCTGATGCGTTTTTGTTGTTGTCGTCGATGATCAATGGAATCGTGTCAACCGGTTGTTTCCCTTCCTGGATGAGGTTGTCCATTCTCTGTTGGAACCATTCTTCAATCTAGCTTCTCATGGGGGCCACATTGATTTCATACTGGACTTCTATGTCGAAAAGGTCAATTTCTAATTTCCTTAGATCCATTGAAATACTATGCACTCAACTTCTTCATTGTGTGCCGAATAGTCCAGTACCCATCTCTCGAGCTCATCTACACGATATTCAATGATGATGTAAATTTTTTTGAAAGACAACCCTATTAAAATATCAAGTTGTTCATCGAAGGCTTATTTTGTCATTGACAAGTATTTGAGAATTAAGTTTGGGTCTTGAACCTCGTTGGTACTTCTAGCTAATTATGTTTGGATCAGGTTTGTGAATAACTCTTCCTTTTCTAATATGGCTTGTTTACATGATTCGACAATGAGCTCCAGGTTCTTAACTTTGTTTTGCCAACATGCTTTTAATTTTTTTATCCCCTTTGGGGAGGGGAGATTCTCTTGTCTTCTTTTCAGATCTTAGGTGTTGATGGCATGATTGGAAAAATGGGTCAGCACATGTTCATAGAAACGTTGATCAATTTTTAAATTCACCTGCAAATGTTCCTGCAAATCATTTGCCCTCTTTCGGAACGAAGCTATATTTTGTGATGTTTCTGAGGCTTCGGTAACTATCTGTATTATTTTCTTGGTGTTATTATCTACAAGGGCTCTAGATTATGCAAGGAGGGTGGAGGATAATTTTATCTTGGTTGCAGTGGTAGCAGGCACATTTTTTTCTAAAGGACTGAAAAACTCCGGGGTAGCAATGAAAGCCTCCTCAAATTCCTTGATGTGGTCTTTCAGTCAGGCATTCTCCATTTCAATTCCTCCAATGGAATCATCAAGAGCATCATCGGTTACATGGTGAAATAGGGAGATTTGGGACAACCACATTTTCCTAAAGTTAATCTTTGTGGGAGATTTTCCCTTCCAATTTGTTACATCTCTCTTTTCAATGACCATATTTTTAGATTGGCTATCAAAAAAAGCGCTCTGGAATACGAAGGAGTCATCTTCCTAAAAAATGTCGGTTCAACTATTTCCATTGCGGACGGACCAACTTTGTGCATGTGCTCAGTTTCAATTACAAGTTGCAATTGTTCACTTTCAATTTCAGGTTCGTTCGCTTTCCCTACATTGTCTTTTATCTTCTTCGTCAGTGGAATTTTGTGAGAACTATGAATTTTTATGCGAGGAGGGTTCTTATCTTCTCCTCCATTTCAAGATTTCCGGGTTTCTTTCTTACTAGAGTGGGCCATTGAAGCGATGCTCTGTGATGTAATTCTCTTAGGAGTGTTGGCAGGGAACTGGGCACTCTTCTCACTAGATATTTTTCCTTGTTGTCTGTACAATTCAATCATGCTTTGCAATGTCTCTACATCGTAATTGCCAGAAGCAGGATTGTTGTCATCACTGTGCCTGTCTTCGGTCAGGTGTCTATGGATAAAAGAGCTACTAAAGCCAACTGCTAGTAAATGTTCTCGAAAAATCCCATTAGGGTCGAACCCTTTTAGCCTTTCATCATATGTTAGGTTCAATTTCTTGAAATGGCCCGCTAATTCATCAATCTTGTTCATGTTTCTACACACAAAGTCCCCGACCTTCCAGGGCAAAGGAATGAACTGTTTTTTTTTTCTTGTCATGGAAAAATGCAACTAGTGGTTTTATTGCCTTGTTATTTCTACAACAAACATCTTGTTCGTGATGTGGCATGGAAGGAAAGAAGGATTTTCCTCGGAGCCAAAGACCATTAGTACAATGTGATTTTCCTTTTGTTCAAGTGTGCCCTTCCTGTTCAAAAATTTGGTTTCCTGGACAGACATCCACGAAGTATCCTTCCCTAACGATAAATCTTTGAAAACTAAGACAAAGTCATTCAAAAATTTATAAAAACAATGGGAGGCCTTGTGCCTCCACATGGCTTGGTACCAGGATGTTACTGGGTCGAATCCACAGTTTATTTTCTTGGAAAGAGACAATTTTTGAAACAGAAAACAATGCACTATTGAGAAAATCCAGTAGGATGACATATAAAATATATTCGATTCTTTCAATCATGGCAACTGGGAACAAATTTCAATGGAAATTAGCTTCCCCCAATCGAAAATGAATTTTTCCTTGACTGTGAAGTACAAAATATAAATAATTATACGAGAAATGCTTGTTGTTGATGCCTGTCCCGTTATTCTTGTAAATAGCCAAGTAATTTCCGGGAATGGATTTCGAAAGGAACTTGCAACTTTGTGATATCTCTAGGAACTACTATCGGGTCTTCGAGGAACTCAGCAAAGATGTCCAACCCATTATCATGTTTTTCTAGGAACTACTTGCAGTTGTGTCCTCTGAAGGGCAATGTTGGTTGCGATAATTTTAACATCTTGCGGAAGAACCGAAGTGACAAAGAAACAGGACAATGGTGGTGTAGTGCAATAGTTATTTGGCACACCAAGATACCACCCCCTTACAGTAAAAGACCTTAGGGACGCAACCTACACGAGCAATTCTAGAGGTCCAAATCACTTTGTTCTGGGTGGAACGAGATGAATAGTAAAATTATGCCCTGGACCATTGGAAGCTCCGGTCCTGGTGTCCGAAGATATTTACTGTATCTCCACTGTAACGACCCCCTCGTTACAATGACCCAACTCTAGTAACTAGTGCAATTTTTTTTTGTGTGCATTTAAAAAGGGTGTGTGCGCGTATAAAGGAAACATCAACGCATTCGACTCTGCGTCGCCACCCGACGACGAATAAGACGCAACCATGATGAACATAAAAAATCGACAAG
Source organism: Picea mariana (assembly GCA_032191745.1). Lineage (NCBI taxonomy): Eukaryota > Viridiplantae > Streptophyta > Pinopsida > Pinales > Pinaceae > Picea > Picea mariana. Next base: position 72,876 of record JASDQU010440047.1, on the reverse strand, counting down.
GACATGTGACAAGTATCCACATGCATAAATGATGATCACACGATGATAAGTAGAACTGACTACCTGCCCTTCCTACCCTGCAATGGTTAGGACCTCCAAGACACATAAGCAACGCTCAAGCCCGGGTTCCCATCGATTTTAACCATTTAAGGTCTCAGGGATGGCGAGTGTTCTGAGGAACATGGAGGTGTCTACGTCTCGCCCGACACAAAATAGACCAAGCAAGACTGATTACGATCAAGTACAAAAAAATAAATGAACGACCACGAACTCTGTGGGAAGCGCAAGTCCGAAGGTCTCCGACAACGACTGACCACCGTGAAGACAAGGCGTTATCTATGACTCAAATGGGCATTAAACTCAGGCCAACTTCTCCATTATATTCCATTAATTGTGGTTCCCCAATTACGATCACAAAACAATTGATTGTAGTTAGCTCAATGACATTTCCTTATATGTTATCAATTCAACAAAATCTCACAACTTTACAATAATATGATAACAACATTATGCTACTATTAAGATATATCCATCATTACATCACCATCTCAGTTCATCTTATATGCTACCTATACAATAACATTACCATAACCACATCACCTCTTATATTGTGATGACCCTTGCAATTTAATTAAATCGCAATACTTCTAGCATGCTACCCATGCAATAAAACTACAATGACCATTCATAACCACTTCACCTTCTATACTATAATAACCTTGCAATAATAACAATCATATTACAAGATAATGACAACTCTAAAATCAAGCCTGGTTATCACGGTCAAACTCCCAAACTGACATAACTCACCACTACTTTTGGCAGCTAGTTAATCCATAACCTAGTCATATATCCTCTCATCAATAAAACATTAAAACAATATATGTTTTCAATGGACCATCAATATTAAATTATTAAGACCATCTACTCATGTGTGTTTTGAGATTGAAATGGATTTATATATATATATATATATATATTTTAATATTATTAAGTTTCAATCTCTTTTTATACCCAACTTTTAACCACTGCCATTGCAATCAATAAAACATATAAAATAGTATATGTTTTCAATAAAATAATATATGTTTTCAATGGACAATCAATGTCTACCATGCTAAGAGTATTGAATATTGCAGCTAGTGGTGACTGTTAGATATGAATTGCTTTAAATCCTACAACTTATATACCACCCCAATATATAAATCATCAAATTTGAACTGATTTCAATACCAAAATTTTGCTTATCCCAGCTATACCCTTACAGATACAATAGTTATATTTCATATCCTAACGATACATTACAGACCCATCCGATGCACCCTTTCCAACATAGTTTAGTTTAACAAGATGATAAGGTTAACGACTAGGGGCGCCTATCAGAAACCATTCAGGCAACCGATGTGCACTCGCGGAAATCGTGCATCGGGACGGCGGCCATTGCTGGCAGTGGTCAGAGGCAGAATCAATTTATAAATCTTGCAGAGATGAATTTAATCGTAGAGAGGAATTGGTACTTGGATTAGGTGGAATGGATCTACTACCTGTGGCCCTCGTTACCTACTGCAATCAATTAACGGTTGCATACGAGAAATCTGGGTGTAAATGACTGACGAATCCAACAGGTTGGAGCTCGCTGAAAACAGATTTAACTGAGTTGTTTACATGGGCGCAGGTTCCTTTAAAAGGGTGGGTGAAAAAGAAATGATTTTATGGATTCATTCACACCCTAAATACTTATGGCTATACAAGTTAAATACGGTTATACCGTTACGCTCAGGGTCGAATTTAGGTAGTTTTTCTTTTCTTTGATGGTTTTGTTTTCTAAATAGCTGCAGAGGCCATGA
>JASDQU010440047.1:47658-57709 GCA_032191745.1 Picea mariana | reverse complement strand
GACCAGGAAAAAACCAAAACATTGAACATTTAAACTATTTATATAAATTATATTTTATATTTTGCTTTCATTGTTGTGAATATCTCAATTAGGTCTCTATCGTTTAGTATTTTTCTTTGAGTTTTGTGAATATTTCTATTTGATATCAAAATCAATTATATCAATTGTTGTTAAAAGTGAATCATGAAAGATTGTATGCGTCACAACATTTGTTTTCCAGTTCACTCATTAAAAAAAAAACTTTTCATAAAAAAGGTATCAATAAATATTTTTGTCTTAAATTGAAAGAGGAGAATATTACACTTCAAACAAACACATTCTTCAATTAATGCAAAAATCCATATAAATACAATATGATGTAATCTTCATGGTTCAGAAAATATCTCAATCTCACACTATTTTAGGACTTTTTATTGGAGAGAATCTCTTACAAGTATCTAAATCTAACCAAACATTCTACCTAGATAACCATTAATAATCACATCCAAATATATAAACACATATAACCAGTAATTATTATATATTCTAATATTTTGTCAACATAAAATATAACATTAATTAATTAATTAATTAATGTACATATTACCTTTTGTATGAATTTTGAGAACATTCATTATTTATTTATTTAATTAATTAATGTACATATTACATTTTGTATGAAATTAAAAACATTCATTAATTAATGCCCATATAACTTTAAGTAGAACATTAATTAATGTTCATGTTAGATTTTGTATAAGTGGAAGAACATTTGATAATTAAATCACACGTGTCTTTAATAAATGTATGTGGTAAAAATAGTGCATTTCAATGGAAATGTTTAATATTTATTGTAAAAAATGATGAGTAGACAGGTATCGTGATGGATATCAATTTTTTGTTTAATTTCTTTATCACTTCGTGATAGAAATGGGTTAGAAATGGGTTTTATTTTGATAAACCTAATATAAAATATTATTCAATTTTATTATTGTAGTTTTATTGTTTTAGGTTTTTTTAATATTTTTTTTCCATAATTTTTTAGAAGGTTTCAACTATAAGGATTTACATGATCTACAAGAATATGGATACACTTGTTCTTAATTTTTTCCAACGTAAACCTTAAATAGTAATGTAAAGGATGCTTCCCAATAGTTGTGGATGACATCCCTAGTAAACCCATCGACATAGTATAGTGTGCCTCATCCACGAGGATTCAAAACAAGCCCCTCTTGACAAGGAGCTACATAAATATCCATCACCATTGACAATAGACAATTGATATAAAACATTTGGCTAAGTGTCACTCCTATATTTTATCATTGTTGTTCAAGTATTTCATATCATCGAGATCTTCTCAATTTCCTATGCATTTACGGAACTTTCTCATAATATCAAATTTAAGTTTGCAATTAGTAGAATCACTATTATCTTTTGGCCCTATTTCACTAGTTTTTGTTAGTTTTGCTGGTCATTTGTCCATTCTACAAAAGAAACTCATGAATTACTATTTCTAACTTCAGAGTGACATAAAAATAAATTTATTGATGATCATTATGGCTTTGTATAATTCTTTTATTTATTGTTAGTTCATATGATTCCAATAGTTTTGAATTAATATTAGTAATGAAAAAACCAACTCTTCTTAGAAACCTTCACACAATAACAAGAAGAGTTCCAGTGAAAAATGATGAAATATATGAGGTCCACATTCCATACTTTGCAATATTCTCTCCAAAAACCACATGTCTACAATCCAGATATTTCCACCCCATCAACCTTTTTTGCATCCCCTCTTGGAGTGGTGTCCATAACGCTTAAACTTGTCCATACTCAGAACTACACTCGAGCATATTTATACCACATTACCCTCTTGTTCTAGAATCCTTCATGCATGAACATTCTCTAACATGAGCTACAAAAACCTAAGCTACATTCTATTATCATTCATACTATTTTCTAGGCACATATTTCACGATCAAAATTTCAAGTTTCCCATAGAACTGAGACACATTACACTATTCCATTTTTATTAGTTAATGAACCTTCTATGATGGTGTAGTGTCATCCAAAATTCATCTCTAATTTTTCATTCAAGTATTCCCTCCTTCAATGCACTTTTTTCTTTCTACCCATTAGAAGTTGCTCTTACAATGTTCAATGTTATAGTTGATCCATAGTTTTCTAGACAACTCTCAAGGACTTACATGGTAAGAAGGGTCAAGGCCATCTACCACACAATATTTCATTTTCTTGTCCTACTTTAGACAAGGATGCACATCTATACTCTGACCTTTTTGTATTCATTATACACCAAATGCAAGGTTTTTCTTGCAAGAGGTTCCTCTTGTTGAAATATACGAGAGCTTTATTATTTTTTTTCTTTAATCATGTATTGCATCCAATGAATTTCTTCCATGAACCTATTCGCTTCAAAAAACTATTCTTCTTCAATCACTACATTTTTAGCAAGGACATGATATATACAAGGGTCCAAACTATGCAATGCCCAAAGTTTTTTTTTTTTGTCCTAATTGATGTAATAAGGAGCATAGCCCAATTACAATAAAAATTAGAAATGATTTCCTTTATAAACAAGGGTTGCATGGCAACGCAGTCCCTGCCGAGTTAGTTGGGAAATACATGTTGAACATCATAGACACATTTAATCAACATAGATACATTTAACTGTAGATTTAATAAGGATGCCGAGTTAGTTGGGAAATACACGTTGAACAACATAGATACATTTAAATGCATATTTTTATTTTTTTTTAATTAATTAATTAATTTTTTTTTTTTTTTTTATGTCTGGCAGAATCAGCAACTAGTTGGGCACGTGAGGTGTGCCCACGATCCCCCTTACGTGGCACACATTGTAAGTCGGGGGGAATTGAACTCGAAACCTCATGGAACTTCATTTTCACGACACTTGCCAATTGAGCTACCCCCCCGGGGGCCATTTAAATAAAGATGGAGAAAATCATAAAAACCTCTTTGAGATTAATTTTTTTTTATACGACAAAAACTTGAGATTGAGATTAAAAATTATTATGGTATGTATGGTCTTTAATACCATCCCGGTAGAATTAAACCTTAATGCCCCATTACTCTTGGTACTTGCAATACAATGAAATAAGTGGAATGCGTGTGTATATATATATATAAAAGGAACTATGTTAATATTGATCAACATATATTAAAGTAAATCTATAATGTTCATTAAAGATGGTGTAGTTCCTGTCGAACTTGTTTGAAATTGGAAAGATGGTGAAATGCAATTTAATGGAGGACCGTTAATAAGGTAGAAAAATTCCAATGTTGAAGTATGAGTACATTAGTATTCGAATGTTGTAGTATGACTACATTCAATTTTGTGAATTTGATAGAAAATTATAGTTCAAAACTAGAGTAGAACGTTTCCATTTGAATTTTAATCTGATGGAAGTTGTCTTATTCCGTGGCACTGGCAAGTTAGGAGCCCTAAGCTATGAGACAAGAACCTTATTAAACCTATATAAAGTGATTACAGGTCTTACTCTGTGGGCCTGGCCAAATGTTGGGAGGCCTGAGACAATAACCTTCCCAAAAGCCTATCTAAAGTAGCTTCTAGCATGTGCTTTTCTTTTGACCCATAAGAGACAGAATCCCTGCTTTGGCAAAGGTAAATTGTCTGGGTATTAGCCACAACTCTTAGTGATAGCAATTTTGTATGTACATAGGAAGAACTTATTCCCTTGATCCAGGGGTACCCCAAGGATGGTTGTAACCCGAGGGTAGTAAAGTCCAACATTGAACCGCACCATGAATTTTGTGAGTTAGACACCCTAGGGATTGAAGTGTAGCGAGAGAGTGATCATGGCCTCTTGTATCATATTAATTACCCCAGCTCAGTGGGAATCTTCCCATTCTGGCATTATCCGATGGTTGGGTGGGAAAAGTGTCATGGCAGTCTAGTTCACTTTTCATCCAAGACAAGTGTTGATATTCTGTAATGCAATATGAATTATGTCGTTCAATTAATGATGTGCCTTATGTGCACTATATCGCTTTCCCCATACAATCTTATCTTAGTTGATTAATTGTAACATTCATTGCTACATTACTCTAGTGCAAGTAGAGTAGTATGTCAGTTGATTAATTGTAACATTCATTGCTACATTAGCTAGCGCAAGTAGAGTAGTAGCATATTCCCATTAAAGCGTGTGGAGTAACAGGGAGCAATATATGGAAATAGAACCCGAGGATCCATTTGGTGCAGGAAGGTTGTTTTTGCCAACTAGCATGATTATGATGACTCGTGTAATTAAGGCAAGGAAAACCATGGGAGTAACCACAACAAGATAAGTGAACTGAGGAATAAACTCAGGCTATCAATCCCATGGTATGTAGGAGAAGAAGCTCTGCCAAAGTGAAAATGCCACCCTCTTTCCTGGGATGAAGTGGCAGGAGACTAAATGAAGGTTCACTCTCCTGAAGTGGAAGGGGACTAAGAGACCTGCCAAATTCCTCCTCGCCTTGGACAGTAAGGTTGAGAACCATAAGGACTCTCAATGCAGATCAAGAATAAATTAAAAACAATAACTCGAAATCCTAGCGTAGTTGATATGCACTTTTAGTAGCACCTCCAAGACAAGATTGGTGAAGTAAATTTTGTTGGAAGGGATATTACTATTGGACTACAAGAAGGTCCTAGAACCCCGCTTTTTCTTTCAAACTGAAAGTGTTGTGACACTAGCACGGCTGTTCCATATTTTTCTCCTGGGACAAAGGAAAATAAGTGTCTACTGAGTCCTGACAAGTATTCCAATCTACATTGTCTTAGAAGAAACATGACCTCGATCCATAGAAGCAGATTCAAGTTTCTTGGTGAAACATAGTCGTAGTGCAACTGAGCATAATGGAGTCAAAAGTACAACGAATCGTTGTAAGTCTGAAGATCAAATGTTAACTCGGTAACTGGAAAAGCTTAGTTGTCTTATATATTTTCATTAAATTGATTCAATAAAATAACCCATATGTAGATGCAAAATTTTCACATCATCTTGCAATTTTTTAGATGATAGAAAATGGCATCTGGCCAAGCTCAATGTTTTGTCAAGGATTTTCATTAATGAAGTACTAAAAGGTCCCATGTGTTCAAGATATCTGATTTATCATAGTTAAACATCCATTGCTTTCGCTAGGCCTGAGTTTGAAGCTATAGTGATTAAATCTACTTGATTGATAAGAAGTCAAATTTGAAGGATAGGCATAACCTTCATCGTGAATATGGCGAGTCAATTGCAGAGTTGAAACAAATTTATCTACGTAAGACAAAAGCAGGAATTCTGACAACACATTACAAAACTGATGATTTCATCGTGAATACAGCCAGTCAACTGCAGAGTTGAAACAAATTTATCTACTTTAAGACAACTGGAATCCTGACAACACATTACAAAACTGATGATCATATGATTGATTCTCACACCCGGGCCTGCCCAACTCAAATTTGGTAATAATTCAGGACCAAAATTCAGCTAATTTAAGATAACTATGTCAGGACTCTGAATCCATCTCGACAACTTCAGCCTGCTTAATCTTATGAAAGTGCATAAATTTGACAGTCTTATAATAATTTTTTTTGCCAGAAGAGATCAAATTCAACAGAATCACATAATTTTTAATATGCCTTCTATTTTTAGCAAAGACCATTTTTGGTAATCGCTTGATATGAAAATAAGGTAAACGACTTCTGACAATCGCAATCTAAATTCATGTAAATGATCGCCGAGAGATAAAGATTACCAACTACAGTCTAAACCCTACACAAAAATAAACATTCAGATAAACCTCCACAACAATAAGCCTCGGAATTGTATTTCTATGTCTGATGTTGACAAATAAGTAAAAAAATAACAGGAGGAGTCAACCTGAATCCAAGTGAAGTAAAATTATCGGCATATATTTTGGGGTTTTCAGATTTCGTAGTAAATTAGGAAGTTGGTAATTAACCATTTTCGAACTGGCAATTTGAGACCATTCCTACATATGCACATACCTGGTTGGCTGGTCCTTTCTGTGTGGTCGACGACGGAAGAAGCAACTAGTAGCCTTGTTTAAACTTGCTTTTGATTTAACTGTATATATTTCAGCATATATAACATTAAATATTATTTACCATACAAATTAAATAATCCTCTCTCTTAATTCTATTCTCTCTATTCTCTGATTGACTGCTGTGAAACAGACACATATTCCCACATATTCCCACTGTCCCCTGAGAGTGTTGTACCCTATATTTATTGATATCTGCCCTGTACCCAATATTTATTGATATCTACCCAGTTACTAGAAAATTGGGCCTCCTATCACTAGACTATATAAAACTATTTCTAAAAAAAACTCATTAGAAATCATCATGAATGGTGGTGGTGAAGGTTTGAACAAAAAAAAAGGAGATTTGCAGTTGCCATGGAAATAGTGGTTCAGAATAGCTCCTAAACAAATCTTTATCTTGGGTGTTTATCTTTCCAAGGATAGAATAAACCTTTTAATGGAATAAAAATGCCAAAATAGGACAAACGAATAAGAAAATGGATCGTTATATGAGTGAAAATCAAACACTAAGTGTTTTTTATTAATGACATCGTGTGTTCCAAGTTTTTACACTGTTTGGTGTTGAAGATGACGACTCATACACTGCGCTTATGACAGAGATCACCACACTATGTCATTGCAGAATGGTCATGAACAACTTTAGGTCTTTGGCATAGTGACACTAGTGATGATATCTCCAACATAACTCTGTACCCACCATATGTAGGTAATCAAGATTGAAGTTGGATAGAAACTCTTTGGAGAAATTAGGTCATTACTGCATATCTTCACTGGGTTGGAAAACCATCATTTTCAAGTAACAAAAAATAATTGGCAGAAAGGTATGTAATACTCCGAAATCAGATATATACAAATCAGTCCAAAGTTACAAAGTTACAGTTGTCTTAGATAACTGCTAAAGAGGCGATGAAGGCTACACGGAGAACATACCACTCAATTTTCTTTTGTTCTTCGAATACTGAATGGTCAATTTCCTATGCATAATTGATGAAGGGGGAAATCAAATTTCCTGAAATGGAGACTGCTAGAAACAAAGAAAGTCTTGTCAATTTGATGTTGTTTGTAGCCCATGACAATGACCCTTCTATGGACTTCACTCCAGGGCTCAAGCAGTAACTTCATTATTGTTTAGTAACTTTGGTGGTGAAGGGGAAATGACAAATCTTACAAAGAGGTGAGTTATATAAAGTACATGTGAAGCTTAGGGTGTTTGGAACAAGTTATTCCAATGTCACATGAAATAATGGGGAATTCAGTGTGGCTTGGAATAAGTTATTTGAAGGTCACATGAGCATAATGCATTTACAGTGTTTCTATTAAATCAAACCTAAATTATTAATGTATTTTTTTTTTATGTTTTCTTTAGACAGAATTTATGAAAATTGAGAGAATTGCCGTATGAAATCGTTCTTGTAACTCAAAAATTTATTTACATGTTTAAAATATGTAAAATTGTTAAATTTATTGTCAAAATAGTGATTTTTCATGATCAGATTTCCGAAAGAACGTTTGGGACATGAATAGAATGCTCCAAATCAAAAGGATTTTTCCCGGGGCAATAAAAATGATTGGAAAGAATTCCCTGTTTGTTTTTTCCCAAACTTAGAATATTGGAGTATCTGAAGTCTTCTCTATCTTGAAGTTACATAGCAGGGAAATGACTTTTCAGGTGCTGACAGTATTCTGGATTATAAAAACTCCATCTCCAACGCATATCCGCTATGTGGCCTTCGAGGCAACGTTAAAAGTGAACACACTTTACTGTCTCCCAATTAGAGGCCTCTTTTGTGGCAGATTTTTGTGCAAGTTGCAGCTCAACATTTCAGAGATCAGACAAAGTAGTATCCAACTCCAATGTAGGCCCTGGCACATGGCCTCTCGCCAAAAGTTGTAGGAAGTTTGGCAGAAATCGCTAAAGCAATGAAGAGACTGCGAGGATACTGTACCTCATAATATTATGAGACAGTGATAGGGTACGAGAAGATTGTGGTGCTGAATATTCTCATTATTTACACACATATATTACATCTCACCAAGGACAGCCTATCAATTCTCTTGGTGTGTATATATATATCAATTTAATTTAATTTTCTTGGTGTATATATATATATATATATATATATATATATATATATAAAAGAGTGTGTTATAACTGGGGAGTGGGTTTTTATTGATGGTTTGCTTTTAAATTTTTGGCTAATCTAAAATTTTTACTGATTTTTTTAACATTTGAATTGATTTAAAATAGGGTAAAATTTTTGAGATAAAATTTTAAAATACATGAAATTTTGATCCATACTAAACTCAAACTATCCCTGAAAAATTTAACCAGATTCAAACCTGTTTTTTTTTACTGAAAAACAGATCTGCTTGCTCCCTACTAAACCTATTATAATAAGAATAGGCTAACTTAAAAGGGTATAAAAGCCATATTCTGTGTAAGTTCCATCACTGAAAACTGCGGCACTGAGTGTACCGTTATGCGTTGAGCCATATTAACCACGCCCCATTTACAATATTTCTGATATGATATGATTACTGTGAGGGAGTAGGGGTATCTGCCAGATGTGCACAAGATAAGATAGCCTGGTAATTCAGCTAATTTAGGATAACTATGTCAGGACTCGACAACTTCAGCGTACTTAATCTTATGAAAGTGCATAAATTTGACAGTTTTATAATAATTTTTGTTTTTTTGCCAGAAAACATCAAATTCAACAAAATCACATAATTTTTAATATGCCTTCTATTTTAACATCAAATTCAACAAAATCACATAATTTTTAATATGCCTTCTATTTTTAGCAAAAACCATTTTTGGTAATCGCTTGATATGAAAATAAGGTAAACTACTTCTGAGAATCACAATCTAAATTCATGTAAATGATCGCCCAGAGATAAAGAGAAGTTAACCTGAATCCAAGTGAAGTAAAATTATTGGCATATATTTTGGGGTTTTCAGATTTCGTAGTGCATTAGGAAGTTGGTAATTAACCATTTTCGAACTGGCAATGTGAGAGCATTCCTACATATGCACATACCTGGTTGGCTGGTCCTTTCTATGTGGTCGGCGATGGAAGAAGCAACATTTTTATTAAATTAAAAAAATACTTCTTCATCTTGACATGCAAGATTAGCATTAATGGTTAATGTTAAATCCCACACGCGCATTCATTTTCAAGATTATTATATTCCCATTACGAGCAGGAATATAATAACAGTAAACAAATTCCACGAGCAGGAAACCGCATTCAGATGACAAATTACAAGAACAGTAAACAAGGGCAGCTTCCAGTATTCTCAACAACTGATTTTCTGGGCAGTACAGAACAACCACATTTTCTAACTAGTATTCAAAAAGATTGCCCCATATGAACAAGCTATGACATGTTTCCTTCACATGCATTCCATAATCAACTTCGAAACAAGCTTCTCAATTATCACCCATAATTNGTTATGCATTTCAACATAGAAAAAATAAAAACCCGCCTCTACAGATGCAATTGTGAAACAGATATTTTTCTATCAGAAGTTACAACTGGTACAGTTACAAAAACTTTTGAGTTTGGCTTGGGTTTAAAACAAAATTTAAGAACCACTAGAACTCCAAACAAACATATGCAACTCCTTGGCATCATCATCAATCCTAGGAGAGCTTATGGAATCCGGAATTTTCTTGATCAACTGCACAGCATTGGGTGAAAAACTCGCTCCCAAATGATTTTCGTTACACAAACTCCTACAGCCAGAATTGATGAGACCACCACCATGTAGTTGTCGTTGTTCTCTGCTACTCTCATGTACCGAATCTCCCTGTATACCATTCTCCAAGGACTCTGAAGTACTGATGTGGCTCTTGTATCCATGACAGAATCCTCAATTACAGTTTGAATTAGAGTTTGTAGTCCTAATCCCAGAATTAATGTCTCTGTAATGATCTTCGATGCAGTTTTATGTTCTGGGTGTGTGG